>OMPJ01021179.1:0-16711 GCA_900312935.1 Carapus acus
GGGCGGCGTCCGGCTGGTGCTGGCCGGAGCCCGACGCCTGCGCCGGCCTGGAAGGGGCCCTGGGGATCAGACCCCACCGCCGCATGCGCCGAACGGCCCTGCGGACAAATCGCGGTCGGCGTCTGCGGCGAGGCGAGTTGGCGGCGTCCTGGCGGAGAAGCTGGAGGATTCCTCTCAGAGAGAGAGAAGAGGTCTGGGGAGAACAGAGGGGCGGAGGAGACAGGCGCGGCAGGCCTGGTATCATCCTGTCTGGCCAATTTCACTATCCAAACGACAGGCTACAATCACACAGAGGTTCTCATGCATTTCCACGTCCAGTGGTCTCACCTCATTGGGGTTTTCAGTAGGGAAGTCCTCCACCGGGGGGATGATCCCTTGCGCTATCAGCTGCCCATAGGAGGGAGGAGCCTGCTGCTGGATTAGCTCCGCTTCCTGGCGGCTGATTGGGGCGAACATGCTGCCAAAGCAGAGGCGTAATTAGACTTCGACCAAAATCTCCCTCTGAGACAATCTGCTATTCTGAGTCGGTTGCGGCTCCGTACCTGTACTCGCGGGTTCTAAGCGAGTAGAGTTTACAGGTGCAGCCCATGGCGATGACTAGTAGCAGCCCGCAGACCAGGCTGCCCACGGTCGCCGCGGTGATGACCTTGCGGGGCAGTATGACGGTGCAGTTGAGCTCGTCCGTCCCGTCCTTGCAGTCTACCTGACCGTCACAGCGCCAGCTCTCAAACACACACCTGCCAGACAAAATAACTCAAAAATCTACAACCATCCAACCATGCTGAAGAACCCGAGGGACCTCCGGCCCGGCGCTGACCTGTCGCTGTCGCAGTGGAAGGTTCCAGGCTGGCAGACGGTGCAGTCCCTCTCGTCGCTGCCATCGGCGCAGTACAGCTGATAGTTGCACCTCTCTGTGACGGGGTAACACACCGGCCGGCCGGCGAAGTGACTGGGCGCCACTGCCCTCTGCCCCGCCCCCCCGCAGGCAAACTGCTTGGGGCTGCAGCCACGGCAGCCCTCCTCGTCCCTGCCCGTCTCCGGACAGTCCCACTTCCCATCGCAAATCTGCTCCTGGGTGTAGCAGCCGCCTGCCGGCCCCCCGCACCGGCGCTCCCACGGGGGGCAGTAGCTCCCCACTCGGAAGGTCGCGTTGAAGCCCCGCCCCTCTGAGCCGCGGTGCGTCTGGTAGGTCAGCGAGAGGAGGCCGGTGCGGGACTCCACTTGGACAGAGTTGTAATTGGAGGCGCTAGTAATCTGTGGAAGGAGAGATGAAGGTTAGGGAGAGAAAGAGAGATGGAGAGAATAACACACATGCCGGGGCACTCTGTCTCCTGGGGCTGCTCACTATTTTGATGATGTCCCCAGTGCCTTGCTGTCGGTTGTGGATAGTGAGCGTGTCGTCCAGGCCCAACACCAGCTGCTGCAGGTCCAGCCTCAGCGGCCTGGAGTCCTGAGGATCCAGGGTCCACACACAGTAAAGCGGGGGTCCCCGAATGGGGGGCGGGGAAAAGGTGCCGTAGAAGGTCTGGAGGAGCCCCCCACAGGGCCACTCCACAGAGGCGGGTGTCGCCGGAAGCTCCCTCTGAGCCTGAAGCTGCTGCCGATCCACCTGCTCCTCCTCCTCCACTCCCTCCTTCGCTGGCGACCACAGGTCAGACTCAACGTCCTGCTCCAGGGATTTTGGGGGACTCTGAATCTTAGCCGCAGTTTTCGGCCTATCAGCGTTTTCGTCGTCGATCCTCTGAGACTCGGCGCTCTTCTTGGCCTCCTCTGCCAGGACACTGGATGCAGAATCTCGGGGCGATTGAGGAGTGGCCCCCTCGTCTTCGCAGTCCTGTTCGTCCGTGCCCAGGCCGCTGCCCTCGCCCACACACTCCACCTGGCCGTTGCAGCGCCAGCTGAGGGGAAGACACCTCCCGCCCAAGCATTCAAAGGAGGTAACAGGGCATTCGCCAGTGTCTGGACGGGCAGACGCAGCAAGAAATCAGATTTAAACAGGTAAGGCGATGACCAATGCTTGAGATAATGCAGACAACTGAGGGGTCAGATCAGTCTGACAGGGCATGCTAACCTCTGGCGTACTCCAGTCGGAATGATGACACAGGGAAGAGATGTGGCAGAAAGTGGTGCATCACTGTGATGTTCCCCCCAGGAAACTCCATGGGGTGCGGCAACTTGGAGCCGCAAAGAAAGAGCGGCTCCCCTTCGGCAGAAGATCTGATGGAGACCCATTCCTTCTTGCACCGCGCTGAGAACTGGGAGAAGCTGGGAGAGGAGACAATATTGCAGCATGAGGGACAACAATGACCGCAGCTGACACATCCACGCTCCCAAAGAGTGGCAGACAAGTACCTGAGGACGATGGATTCATCTTCCTTGCCTTTGATGATCCAGCAATCATATGTAGCTCCGAAGCGGTAGGACCAGCTGTGATAGGCCGAACTCCTGATCTCTCCCCAGCTGCTGTCCAACACTTGAAGGGAGTGTCCACAGCGTGCTGGAAAAAAACAATCATGTTCCAAAATAAAGCTTTTTCTACAATCCTTTTTGAGAATATGGGGAAAGCAATGGGCAGATAATCGAATTATGGGAGATTTGGGGTGAAACTTGGGGTGTAAATGAACCAAGTCGGACATTTGCCATAAGGGCATGAATTAGTCAGATATGTTAGCATGTACAAAACGTGGAGGGAATTATTCTTGAAATGTTACTTTAATTAATACTGAAAATAACAATAACAACAGTAATGACTTGACTATTCCTTACCAGCAGAAAGGACATAATGATTGTGTGCTGCAAAAAATGATGAACAAATAATAGTTACAGAAGTGAAAGTACACGCAAAGTCAATTGGATAAGCACACACGCACACGCACACACCACACACACACACACACACAAAGAAGATGACCTATGTCTTACCAAATAAGCAGAGAGCTAAGAACGTCCAGAGGCTTGGGGGGACAGTCATAGTGGCGACACTTCTCTGCTTAAACGTTCGTGTAACACTGTCAGTACTTTGGAGAGGAGAGGGTGTTTGTCAGAGAGGCGCCATGTTCAGGAAGACTTCACCTGTGGAAGTGAAACTAAACATCAGAGGAACGTTCCACAGATACCGCCGGGCAAGAGCAGGACATTCAAAGCTGGGATATCCGACGTCGGGTTCGAATCCATTTTGTTTTGGGAACATCTGGAGAACGCGCACACAAACACACACAAACAAACAAACACACACACACACACACAGACACACCACTGTTTCCTCCACTTATGTTCCCAGACAATAACGCCAGGCACAGCAGCATTTCTGACATCCCCCATTACCTCGCGACAGACATTGTCTGACCATCTGTTTGTTAATAGCATCATAGTCACCTTTGGGAACTCGATCGGCAGGATTTTGGAATATCTCTAGTACATAGGACAAGGCCTAGAACGTTCCGATCCCGCACTTTGGTTCTGGTTTCGTGGGCAGACAGCAGTCGCCGCTCGGCTTAGCCAGCTAGCTGTTAGCTCCACGCTAACACCCCCGACTTCCCCCTCTGCTGAAACGCCGTTTCCGCGACACCAAACTTAATCGTCGAGGGCGTCACAAAAGGGTGAAGGGATCAAATAAGCGACGACACACGCGAAGAAAGCCAACGGAACGAGGGAAACTCGTTTAAATGACAAAAACGTAGAGGTTTACCATGTCTGTCGGCCCGTCTGTTGATAAGTTCTGCGCTGCTTCCGTATTTTGGGTGATTGACATGTAGGGGCGGGGCTGGGTTCCTGTGTGCTTATTGCGTTCATATATTTTTGTTTGAAGATTAATATTTGTGTTGGTGTTTAAGTATCTAAGCACGGCTGAATCTTATATCTAAGTTCTGTATTGTATCAAATATTCGGAAAACGGAAATAAGTGTTTCCGCTCTGAACACTAGGAGTCGGTATTGGGTCAATGTTCGGGTGTTCAGCCTCACCAAAGAACACTTGGAACTAATTCTACAAAATGGAAAGATAGACGTAACTTTCGAAAGAAAAAAAGTCTGCTCCTTTGATTTGTTTATTGCTTTATAACCGTTGCAACACATCCCAATCACGTCTCTGAACTGTAGGTCCATAACTATTTCAGTTATCGCCACTAGTGAAATTAATCAGAGAGTAAAGCCAAAACGATAATCTAGGGGAAACATGTGTTTGCCCTTGGTTAACTAACTGAGCTTGTGAAATGACAATCAGGGCTGGTTCAGGCGTATGCTGCGTCCTGGGCTCCATTTGGTGAGTGAGCCGCACCCAATAACAAAACTCCCCCACCTAAACCACAAGTGTTAAGCACTGCTGCATGCTTTGTGATGGGGTACACTCACTATGTTACAATCTAAGGGCCCGATACAGCTGAGCATTTGAAAAAATGTGCATTGGTGCAAGCTACCAATTTCCCCACTTTACAGTGGGGAAAACTTGGAAAACTACAGTTGTTGCTTGTGGTTATGCTGTGCAATATGTGGTTAAAAAAATTACATAAATCCGAAGATATAAAACGAAAGTTCAGAAGAGCTAAGGAAACAATGTGTACAATTGCAGAAGGTGACACGTGCAATAAGGCTCCTAACTTGACTTTGGGAAGTGAAATGAAATAGAACTGATTTGTAACTCTCGAAAAAAATGATTGACTGAATGAAAAAGCACAATAACCCATTTAGTCACTCAGCAGGGGGAGAACACACAAACACAAATGAGAGCAGAGGCAATCGAACCAGGAGAACGCACACAGATGGAGTGAAGACTCAGAAAACAGAGCACAGCGGTAGGAGCTGGAGGAGAGGTGGACACGATAAAGGCCGGCAGCATGAGCAGATGAGCAGGCAGCGCCAACTCAACCAAAACGGGAATATTGCAAGATGAAAAAAGGAGGGGACATCAGAAAATCAGACAGCAGGTCAACTCAGGAGGCCCGGGCATGAAAGAGGCTGTGTTGCTGACAGATAACAGCAAGGACTGTCACATTGTCTCATATTGTCTTATCTTATCATATCTTATTTCATCTTATCTTATCGAGATATATGACTGTTGCCGTTTGTAAGCGGGGTCTCTCAATATCTTTCAACCGGAAGATGTGAAAAACGCTGAATGAAGTATCAGATTTCACTGAATCACACAGATGTGTGTGTGAGACACGTGACGACAAGTTTTCCTCTCAAGGACACGTGACGGAAAGTCCGAGTTCGCCAAATCGATCAAAACTTCTCCATGGCGGTTGTGACATATAATGCGTCGATAAATGTCGTCAGTCCGTCACCAACTACATCGGCTCGTTTGCAGATGCGGAGGAGGAGTGTATCTCTCTCTCTCTCTCTCTCTCTCTCCCTCTCTCCCCAACTACGTCTCTAAACGCTGTCCTCAGTGACACACTCACTTCTACTTAGTCCAACGAATTCAAACCATGAAGTCCCAATAGTGGATCGTTTTGTCGCCTCGCTTCCAAGTGATTTTTGTATTTAGGCGACTTCATAGACTCTCTCTCTCTCTCTCTCTCTCTCTCTCTCGCTCTCTCTCTCTCTCGTACACACTCGATTGTCTTTACGCGGAGTCCCTTGTGCACGCCGAGTTGTCCAAGCGGAGTGCGTGTCCCCCCCGCGCGTAACGGAATAGCAACAGGTCTCTGCGTCTGGTTTTTGGACCCGAACTGGTCGTGTCTCCGGGGTGAAGACGGCGGTACGCCTGCAACGAGACTCCGAGTGACTTTTCGGACCGATAGAAGAATGCTGCTCCAGCTGCTCAGCCTGGCCTGCGCGCTCTGCTGGAGCTTCAGCTGCGCGTCTGCGAACGTCCTTCAAGCTGAGGTGAGACTCTCAGAGTTCATCTATATCCCGATAAAACACAACAAACAAACTTGTCAGTTCTGATTTATATCGATGGTGTTGCCAGAAATGTCTTTGCAATCACAGTGTATGCTAGATTCATATCGTTGTGGTGGTGTTTGGACGCCTTTGGCAGACACTGAATACAAAGTGATGTGCCTCCACCACAGAAGTCTGATAATCTTCCTCGAAGTTGTTTTACCATCGTGTCTCTGGACTTTTCTTCGTCCTCATCTCAGTTCCACGTGTACGTTCTCCCTTTCTAGGCGCTATGGTACCACAGGTTATTTGTCTGAGACCATATCAGACTTCAGCTGGACAGAAAAATATCCAGAGTTGAAATTCTGGGGCTTCCACCCAGCTGAGCTGACCTTGTTTTGAGGGAATGGGAGTGGAGTGTGTGTGTGTGTGTGTGTGTGTGTGTGTTGGTGGGGTGGGGTGGGGGGTCTTTAATGGCTTTCATCTGCACGGACAACCGCTTACAAGCTGCTCTGCATTAACGGAGGTGAAGCCAGAGGGAGACGGGCCCACAGGCTGGAGTCAGAGAGAAGCAATCTAGTCCTCACCCAAACAACACATTTGGTCATCAGGGCTTTCCCAGCTCAGAAAATGAGCAGGTACACACATGAGTGGCCGCACAAACACACACCAGACACCTGCGGTCTCTTCCCTCTGTACATCCACTCTGTCGATACTCTACTGTCTCGCAGCAATGGACCAATATCAGTAATGAGTGTTGTTCCTGAATACTGGGAGGTTTTTACCTAGACAGGCCTCAGCCAGGGGGTCATCACTGGTTGGTGGGACCTTTGGGGTCCTCGTAGTGTCTCTGAGACACATCAGGACATAATAAGACCTAATAAGTGCGCAATATAACTGACAGGAAAACAGAATCGGCGCCAACATCCGACAAGTTTTCCGTCAAAGAAATCCCAGGGTGCAATTACAGTTAGAAACCAGGAAACACAATCTCATAAGGCAACAAGGGTGTCTGGGAGTTGTTGGGGTTGTTGGACCCTGAGAAAGGAAAGGACCCCTCGCCACCGTCCAGACCTGCCTGTGCCACAAATGGGCAGCAGCCACAGGAAATGTCGGAGGAAATAGGATCACAGCACAAAAAAGTCCGTTACTTGGAAAAAAAAATCCCGGGTTACCTAAATGTCAGCGCCACTAAATTGCAGACGTAAATGCAAAGTTCCTGTGGGTGGACAGGATGCGTGAAGACGAGGAGGGAGGACCTTAGTCATCGACCACAAGGAGCTGGCGGCTGAGTCAAGACAGACATGGCGGATCGCTTGGACCGGGAGGGGGAGAAAGAGAAAGGACGAGAGAGAGAGAGAAGGCATGCCAACCCCTGGGGGATATGCCAGGAACTATGGTGAATGTCTGTAAACAAAGTGCAAAAACACACAGTTGTTTATGGAAGTGGCAGGAATCTACAGCGCCGTGTCCACGTAAAGCTGTGATATTACTCAGCCCACGCTGCGGCGTCAAGACCCGGACCGGCAAGTAAATGCATGAGAGGCGGGCCAGTAAACGTCTCGTCAGTGCGCGAACGAGTACACACTTTTGTCCGTGGTAAACGCTGCCGTGTCGCATCGGGAGGAGTTGTCAGGCCCAGTGGAGAAAGAGGATCAAGGTTAATTACGGGCTCCGAATTACATCACCTTGAGATTTGTGTACCAAACCTGTGATCAAGGCAGAGGCCCGCAGGCGGGTAGACTAAACTGGGAGGACAGGCCCGAGACCAGAGAGCCAGAGGAAACAAGGGCACAGAAAACGTGGTGGGGACTGAGCCGGACGAGGTCCGGGGGGCTGATTCTGAGAAAGCAGAAGTCAGACAGAGAAACCAAAAGCGAGGAATTTTGCGGTTGATTCGCAGTTGCTCAACATGTGATCATCTGTCTGTGACTCCAGTCTGACAGGCTAAATCCCCTAAATCTAGGCGGAGCGAGGGTGAAGCCGAAGAAGGAGAGGTGAACCCTCTCCTGAAGAGGGGCTGGGGGGTGTTGTCCGCTAGGCTGTGTCTTAGCGCTTCCCAGCATCTGTTTTGATTTCTCCCCCGCCCTGTCTAACCTCTCCTCCTTTACATAAAAGGCCCATGTGCACGCCCAAGAGTCACGGAAGTGGTCAGCCAGCTAAGCAGGAAGCTTCAAAAACAGGATCTGACCATCTCTGGCTGAGGTTGTTCCAGTAAGATGATAACAGCTGCCATATGGATCCCAGCGGAGGGCTATAGATCTGCTCCCAACACACACACACACACACATATGGGTCCAATTGTGTGCATCTCTACTGGAGGGGCCGTAGATGTGGCATCAAAGAGAGGCTCGGCAGACAGCCAGGGCTTGTCACTCCCCAAATGTCTAAATAATCAGCTGGATCGGACTTAATGGGAGGCCGGTGGACTTCAATGGAGGGAGGGGAGCTGATGGAGGCTCAGAAGATGCGGCACAATGGCTCGACTCTTCTTAAAGTGAGGCCTCACGGAACAGTCCATCAAAAGCGGACTGATAAGCTGCATTCCTCAACGTGATGTGACGCAGCAGACAAAAACATGAGTTCAAGCAACATTTTGGGCCCAAAAGCTTCTGGTGGTATCATCTGATTGGGAGAAGGAGGCTGAGGGAAATACATCCAGTCAGAAATGTGGGCATGGTTAACAGTTCTGTGTCAGTATTGTGGACTTGTTGTTTTTCTCTTAATTCAGGACCCCCTGATAAATAGAGCGCCCCCCCCGTGGTACAGACACCAAGGCCGTGACCTAGATTTGCGGCTCCCAGATCGGGCAGCTCCTGCATTGGTGGATGCTAAACTCGACTGCCTCGCATAGATCTGGAAAGATATGGCCGCTCCTGGCCCAGGCTGTGGGTGCTAACTGGGTCAGAGCCGCCAAAAAAATGAGGGAAATGTGAGATTCAGCCACTCGTGAGGAGACTTTTTTCCCCCGTTTTTTTCCATTGGCACGGAGCGAGAGGAACAACTGACGCAGGCCGTCTCTCAGATTTAAGTTGGGCCATACTTCTTTTCTTTCAGCGCGCCGCCTTCTAATGTCTTTACCTCCCCACGCCTCATGCCACTCGACCCAGGACGCCGTCCTCCTCTGCTCCCCCTCTGCCACGTTGTCCTCCGTACTAAGCAATGTGATCTTAGACATGTATGCAAAGTTTCACTTCCTGGAATAATGGGCTTTTTATAACAATAGGTGTCAAAATAAAGGGGACTTTTATATGTCATTTATAACTCTTGTGGTCAGTTTTGAAAATAGTGCAGACAGGAACTATGTCACTCTGACTTACTTCCTGTATGTGTGAGTGTGTGTGTCCATGTCCGGCCTAGCCTCGTGATAACTCCAGGTGGCACTCACATGTTGGATGACAGGGCGTTGAGACATCTCGTGCTGCCCTGCATCAAGGTCACATTCTCAGTCGAGACGTAAGACGGTCAACTGGGGGAATTTCGAGGTTGCCAAACATGCTGTGGTGCAATTTTTAAGAGCCAAGGGGGCCCTAAGGTTCTGTTTGCGCCGTAATGTTTGGAACCAGCGAATGAGCATCGCAGTGAGTCACAGATGCTGTTTGGAAGGTAGCACACACACGAAAGGAGTGTGTCACCTCCTCTATGAAGGTCTCTTCTGGAGTGTTTTGACGGCAGAGATGTTTTTGTGTCCAACCACATATTCAGATGGAGCAAGAAATTGAAAATGCAGCTGTGAGACAACGCAGAGCTGTGGTGGTTGGGGGGGTTGGAGAGGGAGAGACGTGGCTCAGAGTAGCAGACTCATCTCGAAATGAGACGGTGTCAGCTTTTAAGAGGCCAGTGTCAAAGTGTCAAATCCAGCTGCCCCTCAATATCAACAAAAATCTAAATCTAATTAAGTGAGGCTGTGCGCCGTGACGTTATTAGAGAAATGATCAGCGCAGCAGAAGCTGGAGTGAAATACGTGTGTGTGAGGTGCACAGGGGTTTAAGGTCACATCAAGGGCACGGAGTCCACGCATACATTACACAAGTCCACCCAAAACGACTTCGTCCACCGCGTTTACATCACGCTGGTCATGTTTCTGTCTCGGCGCTCCACACGTACGATGCAGAGGCAGTGAGGCGGCGTGTTTACCAGCAGCACGGCCAGCGGCCCTCTGACCACACATGGTCCACACACACACACACACTGTGTCGCAAGCTACCTGGCAGCGCTCGGGCCGACAACGCCGGCCATGCACAAGTCGCGATAAATAGAACCTTTGACGGAGACTACTGGGAGTTCCAGAGGGGTAGTTGGGGGGAGGGGGCATGATGGGAAAGCTGGCGTCCTGGACATCGGTGGCAGAGGTGGAGATGGGGGTATGGTGGGGGGGTTTGAGGGAGTGGATGGTGGTTGCTTGGGTTAGCAGAGGAGTGGAGGAGAGAGGAGGAGAGAGAAGGAGGAGGTCTGGACGGCATGGAGTGGGAAAACTTTTCATCCAGTGGAGCGGAGAGTGTTTTTATAGAACCAGACGCGTCACCACACTGGAGCCACGGGACACACTAGGGGCAGTCAGAGGCGAGAGAGAGGGGAGAGCGGGTGAGCGAGGGAGAGAGAGAGAGAGATGGATACAGAGTGGGTCTGGGGACAAATTAAATAAAGTAGTGGGAATAAATAATCTTTAGAGATTGTCAGTGACTGAGGGCTGCCGGCTTCTCCGCGGCTCATCATAAGCGACCCTTGTTCTCCCTCACCTCCATGACTGCTGCGTCTGTGTGCGCCCGGGGCCTTCGCAGGTATTCCTGTCCAGGTACTACATTTCCATTTCCAGCTTCTCTCCTCGCAGTGGCCCACCACCAGCTCCAGGCGGGCAGGAGAGAGCTGGAAAACAGAGGGAAACAGGATTCTGAGGTTTAGATATTGCTTCAGGAGGAATTCAGGGTAATTATCCCCATTTAATTCCTTTTTAAGCACCCAGATTCACACATGTGGAAACACACGATTCAGCAACACAACCTGACCTCCTTTAAGATGTAGCTCAGTGTATTATTTGAACGGGACACGTTGCCGTGCTTATTAAGAACCACTGTGATCCCGCTTTTTAAGCAGCGTGTCACGGTCTCACACTCTCACACACTCACCGTTATACGATCTGCAAACCACAGCACACTCTTTGAACCGGCATCGCCCTTCTACGTGATGTATAGTTCTCAGACCACCAAGCTGAGACCACCAGTGCCAGGCAGTAGGAGGAAAAGTTGGGCTACTTTGGCGTGTGAAGGTAAATACCGCTGGTTTTGGTTGACACAAGGACAGCAGCCTAGAGGTCAGACGGTCCAGAGAGGGGGAGGGAGAAAGAGAGTGAAGAACCGACCAGGTCCGGAGTTTTGAAGCTTTCGAAAGGGCAAATGTTGCTTTTTCCAGCTCCAGTTGTCTCTGGCAGTGATCAGTCTAGACAGAGCTGTGGGGAATATGTCACTGAAATGACTTCAGTGTTTTTGAAATGGAGTTTTATTTGCCTCTCGGCTCCTCTCTCATCTTTTGTTACGACGCCACAACAAAGTTTCGCTCAGTGTAAAATCAGCAGCATGCAACAGTTTCTGAGCTGCAACTGGAAGAAAGTGCCGTAAAGTTTAAGTCTGCAGTGTGTGTGTAGAGCGGGGCTTTGGCAGAAGCTTTGGAGGAAGTCTACATTCCGAAATGTAAATGATAAGACAGACCCACCCACGCACACTCGCACGCACACACGCACTCACACACACACATCCTCCTTTGTCCACGACGTCTTTTGCAGCTGTGAAGCTGGTGAGCAGGTCCACACAGGTACTAAAGGGAGTGTGTGTTCTGCAAAGAGGCTGATTCTTCTCTTTGCAACTGTGATGAAACATTAACCAAAGACCTTTCAGTCATTTTCTTGCTGTTTCCCGCACTGACTGTTCACAATACAGACAGAGAAAAGCTATGTTGAATATTGCGTCACAGAGTTCAATGGCAACATAGCATAAATCATTATAAATCATTATGAGCACGATTAATGTTAATACTTAACAGTATCAACCAGATTGCTCGAAATTGCCCTGGGCACCACTTCACCACTTTTAACTCTTTACAAACCACCCATGAGATCTAGGATGTACTTGATTCGAGTTAGTAAACTATAAAAACACCCAAACTTGAAGTTAATACCAAAAGTGATTGAAGGAATTTGTACAAATGCTGCAGATGTTTGCTTCGCTGATTGGCTGATTGCTCGAAAAACATATATTTCCATATTAATGAAATATAATAATTTCGATGCTTAAGAAGCAGATTCAGCAATTTTCAAGGAAAGACACTTTTCATCAGATATTATTTGATTTAGATCCACAAGTCTGGGTTTCAATGGAGATGTTTTCCTCATTGCTCATGGATGACTGGCTAGTTTAGCGAGCTGATCTGAGGCTATCGAAGATCTCTGAATAGTGCTTGATTAAATTCCTCGAGGGGCAGTCATGGCTGTGGCAGCGCTTCCTCAATCTCGTGTCTTTGTTTCAGCTCAGCACGCCGCGTGTAGCTCTTTTAGTGCTCTGCTATCATTTTGTAACGTCCGGTTTTGGCCCACAGCCCAATATTAAAACAAGTGATCCTTTGTCTCCCACTCTCCCCCCCTCTGTCTCCTCTCCTCGTCTGCCCCCCTCAGGCTTGGCTGCAGCAGTATGGTTACCTGCCCCCAGGTGATGTCAGAGCTCAGGCCATCCGGTCGCCCAAATCCATTGCCACGGCCATATCGGCCATGCAGAGGTTCTACGGTTTGACTGTGACCGGATCCATCGACGCCAACACAATAGCGTGAGTCCCGTCAGCCGCCGACGAGGACAGGTCATGTGCCTGAGTGGTGGGGACAACATGGTTCTGAGACAGTCGTGGTTGTTTATATGTCTTACCATTTTGTTTTGATGACTCCAGGGCGATGAGTAGGCCACGCTGTGGCGTCCCGGATAAATTTGGCCCTGCTCTGAAAACCAACCTGAGGAGGAAGCGATATGCTGTCCAGGGGCTGAAATGGGACAAAACAGAGGTGACCTTCAGGTGAGAAGATGGACTGAAGAAGTCTTCCTAGAGTTTGGTTCATATTGGCAGATTCAAGTAATCTTTTGCTGTCTGTCCTGCCAGCATACAGAATTACACACCAAAGATCGGTGAACGGGCCACGTACGAAGCTATCCGCAAAGCCTTCAAGGTGTGGGAGAGCGCCATCCCCCTCACCTTCCGGGAGATACCCTACAGCCACATTCGGGACAAAGTGGACAAGTTTGCAGATATCATGCTGTCTTTCGCCGAGGGTTTCCATGGGGACAGCACGCCGTTCGACGGCGAGGGAGGCTTCCTGGCTCACGCTTACTTCCCAGGCCACGGCATCGGCGGAGACACTCACTTTGACCTGGCTGAACCTTGGACCACAGGGAATGTAGATCAAGGGGGTAAGACTTTCAAAGATGTCTTTTTGTTTTGCAGCACCGAAGTCCAAAACGCCCGCCGAGGAAGCTCGGTTGGCTACTTTGGCTCCTCGGCAGCCAACATCTGTTATGCTGCTCAGCATGTTTACTGTCTCTCTGTGTGTCCATGTGACAAAATTTGATTTGGACCTCTCTGTCTCTCTCTCTCTCCCTGAAGGTAATGATGTTTTCCTGGTGGCCGTCCATGAGTTGGGTCACGCTCTGGGACTTGAACACTCCAACAACCCTTCGGCCATCATGGCTCCTTTCTACCAATGGTTTGAAACTGAAAACTTCCAGCTGCCTGACGATGACCGTAGAGGCATCCAGGCGATCTACGGTTGGTACATGTCCTCCTTTTCCGTCGTTCTTGTCTTCCTCTTTGGACTGATCGTTGTTGGAGGTTTCATTACTCTTGACTCGTTTCTGTCTTGCAGGGACAAAGTCTGGAGCGCCCCCTCCCCCTCCTCGACCCACCAAGGCCTCAGTTCCTGACAAGCCGACCCACGGCCCAGATGTGTGTGAAGGACACTTTGACACCATCGCCGTCCTCCGAGGGGAAATGTTTGTTTTCAAGGTAGAGGTGGAAAATTACCTGCGATGTTTGTTTACTCCTGTGGACCCTCACCACAGAGGGCAATCCTGCTATGACAAGTCAGCACCTCTCCAGAAAAATAGAGGTATTTTGTCTCAAATTGCATTCTTCATTTACAGGATCGGTGGTTTTGGCGTGTTCGTAACAACAAGGTGCTGTCTGGGTACCCAATGGCCATCAGCCACTTCTGGAAAGGCCTCCCCTCAGGCATCAACGCTGCCTACGAGAGGGACGATGGAAAATTCATCTTCTTTAAGGGTGCGGGAAACGTTACGTGTAAATGACAGCGGGACAAGATGCCGCAAATTTTATCCCGGCCGTTGACAAGTCTCCTCCTGCTTTCTGTCTTTCATCTAGGCGACAAGTACTGGGTATTCTCTGAGTCCACCATGGAGAAGGACTCTCCCAAAAACCTGAGGGACCTGGGTACGGGCCTGCCCAGGGACAAGATGGATGCCGCCCTCTTCTACACGCCCACTGGCCAAACGTACTTCTTCAGAGGCTCAAAGTGAGTCCACACTTGTCCCCTCCTCCTCTTACTGTTTGCTAGATTCAGAATGGACCTGCCATTCCCAAATGGACGCTCAAATGCTTGTAAAGCTCACAAATGTTTGCTCTCAGGTAAATGGAAAGTGAGAGTGTAGCCTCCTGTCCCTACAGGCTCAGTTATAATCTTGTTGTTAACATTGTCTCGACTTCCAACCGAGCTCCAGCCTGTTCCGACCTGTCAGCTGTTTATCGGCTCACCTCTTTTCAAAGCAGCGTTCTGCTTTTCTGTCATCTGATTCATCTCTCATCCATGTTGTCTCACCCGCTGCAAATACCCCAACATCTAGGCTAAAATACTTCCAACTCCTTCCCTCAATCTGACCCATGCAGGTACTTCCGCTTCAATGAGAAGACTCGCCGAGTGGACGCCGGCTACCCCAAACCCATCAACACGTGGAGCGGAGCGCCCGACAACGTCAAGGCCACCATAATGAGCGAAGATGGCTGTAAGTGTCCGTCCCATCAACTTGAACCCCTGACTGTCTATGCTCCTGAATCATGTCTGAGCTTGTCTCACTGTGATTTGCTCTCGGGAAACACGTAGATGTGGCATAGAGATGGGAGATCACAAAATAAGATCAGCATATTTCTTTCATCTAGTAACTCATTGTGCATGTGGAAAATTAGATATTGTAAGTGGCCGTTAAAACGTTTGTGTCCCCACTCTGTCGTTGCACTACCTCTGTTTATCTGTAGCTAAACTGTCCCTCCTTGTCTTCTCCTCTTTCCCCTCAGCCTACACTTACTTCTACAAGGCAAACAAGTACTGGAAGTTCAACAACCAGTACATCAAAGTGGAGTCTGGTTACCCCAAATCTGTGCTCAGCGACTGGATGGGCTGTGAGAGCGAAGACCCCAAGAAGGGACGAGAAGAGGAGGTGATCATCATCGAGGTGGACGAGTCGGAAGGCGGTGCGGGGCCGGTGGCCGTGGTCATCCCTCTCTTCCTCTTGGTGCTGGTGCTGGTCACTCTTGGAGCTCTTTTGTTCTTTAGGAAGTACGGCACGCCTCGACGCCTCCTCTACTGCCAGAGATCTCTGCTGGACAAAGTGTAGACACAGAGACAAGCGACTGACAGACTGCCGCAGAGGGACAGAAAGAGAGCAAGAGAGAGAGAGAGAGAGAGAGAGAGAGAGGAAGACTGAGGAGGAGAGAGGCGCTGACGCAAAAATTGCGTCGATGCCAGGAAAGTGACGAAAGAAACGTGGGACGATGATCGGCTGGTTTGCATGTGCCACAAATGAAGGGAAGAAAAGGCGAAATCAGGAACGAGTGTATTTTGTATGTTACCTTTTGACATGTACAGGTCTGTGTTCAGTGTCGGAGAACCGAAATATGCCAAAGAGGCTCATCTTCATCAGCAAACTCCCGCCCGTCCTCTCTCACCTCCCCCGCCCCAGCCACACTCAGATGTCCCTCCTTCCTTCCCTCCAACTGGACGACTCCAGCTGAACTGCTGTCTGATTCATTCTCTCTTTTATTTTTAAAGCTGTGTTTCGGTGCGCCGTTTGCTCTGACGTTCCTCGCTGTATACGGAGTCCTTTGTTCCGCACTGTGTCCTTCCACACTCCAATGCAAGTCCATTGTCCAGTAATTCTATTTTTCTACCACTAAGGATTTCTGCCCCTTCTAACAAAGTCCATCCTATCAGCGCTGCCACCTGGAGCCAGCAAAACTTTTGCAAGAATATTTCTCGCATCTGTCCAGGAAAATGTTGCAGTAAAGGGAATGTTGCTACAGAGGCAATAAAATAAAGCCAGTGAAAATAAAGTGAACACATTAGGACCTGATTAGCCCTCAAAAGTGAAACAAAGCAGAGCATTTTGCTTTGTTTTCAGGCAGTCAAGCGAGAGCCACAGCCCACAAGGGAGCAATTGCACCGATTAGTTAAGATGTTGTATTACATTTGTAATGTGAGCTAACATGTTTCAGGTCAGCCATTAGCAAATTAGCATTGCCCTGACTTGTTCAGAAAGCATCAAGGAATGTAATTAGCATTATTATCTAGCCAGATAGATTCTGAGTATCATTTTGTGGCACACCAGTCTGATGTGGACCTGGTACTAGGTGGATATAGAGGATTTGAGTATTCGAAGGATTAAGCACTTTTTCTGCTTCATGTCATGGGGGCCAAACAAAGCAACACGTCCCCCTGCAGATGGCTTGATGGTGGTGGACCAGGATTACGTCCAAATCTGTCCAACAATGGTTAAATTCATTCATTTTAACAGCTACATCCGGTCATGGCCAGAGGCCCTCCCCCAACTCCGCAACCCCATCCCCAA
>OMPJ01021180.1:0-16849 GCA_900312935.1 Carapus acus
ACAAATCCAGCCGCGACAGAGGGACTTGAATAACTATGACTGATCGCACAAGCTATCGAACAACCTCAAGTTCTTGTAACTTTCGATGTATTCTGCCTCGTGTGTTTATTTTCACGTTGCATTTCTACTGGATAGCCCACGGGCTCAAATAAATGTTTTCTGAATCCAAATCTGTAATTACAGTAGGCAAGATTGACGCCTTTTGTTCATTCAGACTTAACTGACGTATAAAATGGCAATGTGGGTGCATAGAGACTTGTAAGTGAAAGAAAAGGTGCGGTCGCTGGGCACGGCTAACAACCGATGAACATTCCAATAGCCACACTCACTACGCCCTCTGTCAACATTCGTACACGCCCCAAAACGCCGCAGTCACACGTGGCGTAAGGTTGGCCACAAACAAATGAATGAACAAAGTGGATGAACTAAATCCAATGACTTTGAACCGAACTCGGGTTGTGTGGTGGCTACATCGCATGAGAAACATCACTTTGCTTCGTCTGTGGCTGGACCAGACAGCAGACGTTGGGTCAGGTACCACCCCAGAGACAGCCTCACTATGTTTCGTGTGTACCCTGCCGATGTGCGACGTCTTACCTCGGGGAAATCATTGTTCGGTGGGTTCACAGCAATGAGGCACTCCGGCGTAAGAAGGGGGGTAAAATCTCAGCTGTGCTCCGTCAGTCGGGGACGGAGCTGCTCCTCCTCCGTGGCCGCTGCACCACTTCCGCCTTCACCTTAGCTCCGCCCCCTTCTCCTCCTCCTTCCTGAGCGCTGTGCCCTGGATCACGGCAAACGTCATGGCGCCAATCACTCAGCCAAACTTCACCCAAATATCTGTCAGGGGATAACAACAGATAACGATGTTAGTCGACTTGGCAGTAGCGGCGGCGCACTCTTCTAACTGTTTTTGGCATTTTCCATCGAGATTGCTAAGTCCTAGTGAACTGGTGATGGTACTGATCTCTGTAGTTTTTGATAGCCGTGTTGCGGTGGCATCATATTACGCAAATTAAAAACAGACGTTGGCGTGGATTTCTTTTCTCTCTCTGGTCAGTGAGCAGTAACATTTTCCAACCCTTCCTGATGTTATTCCACCTACTATGAAGAGCAATTTTCATCAAAGACGACCACACTTTGCATCCATCCCTTCGCGACACATCTGAATAGCACGTCAGCGCTGAAATAAAACCGGAGCTTTTACGAGCTGCAACGTTGTTGTCACTAATGACGCACACACAAATACGAGCAATGTCGAGCATGCAAGGTCAAGCGTGCAACGGTTGGGGAGTCACAAAATTTGAAGGTTTTCGCGTAGAACCAGGCTAAATGCCACCAGTGTTAAAACAGGTCGCAATGTCCAGAAAATGTAAAACGTTGACAGATTTATGGCGCGACGTCAAACTTTGGCCGCGTCACCACACGCCTAGTCACCCTAGTAGCACAACGACATTGCACCGTCGACTAGTTCCCTTGGGACTAGTTTTACTTGATTTATTTTGGGGATTCTATTGACTTCAGGGGAGAAAACAAAATTGTGACCCATGTAAACACAGAAGTCATATGAACG
This sequence comes from Carapus acus, assembly GCA_900312935.1. Lineage (NCBI taxonomy): Eukaryota > Metazoa > Chordata > Actinopteri > Ophidiiformes > Carapidae > Carapus > Carapus acus. The sequence goes on from OMPJ01021180.1 coordinate 1,571, forward strand.
ATTCTGCTTCGCGATTGGGTGATGGGGTCATAAAACAGACTTGCTGATTCGCTAGAAATTGGAGCGCTGTGTTCACTAGCCAATCCCGTGTGAGCTGGGGGCAGCATATAAAGTCAGACGTAAACAAAGACAAAGTAGAGTCGTCGAGCAGTGACAGCATCTGAATGTCTGCTGGAACTACACGGTCCCGACCAGCGGCTGAGTGCGAGGAAAAGCCACTCTGAGGCGAATGAAGAAACAGCTCATCTTTCACTTCACATACAGAGGTTTAGTAACGAGAGGAAAAAAGAGTAAAAGAAGAAAATGGAGTATAGACTGCGAAATGCTGAGGCCACGGACGTCCCCGATATATTACGATTGGTGAAGGTAGGCGTTCATCTGTCATAATCGCCATCAAAATATCGAATAATCGCCATCAAAATACGCTATTCTATCCTTTTTTCCTGACGTTTGACGTTCGCTATTGCTTAATTGTTAGTCAGTGATGACACCGACAACAAGGAAGTCCCAATCCCACCGTCTCACGGCACTAAAAACTCCTCAAACTCCGAGTCGCGTCCGACAACGATTGCAAATAAATGTTTGCAGGAAATCCGAGCGTGAGATCACTCTGTCGGCCTTTTGTTTATTGCACAACGACTTATTTCCGCGATGATGACGCCCCATTTTCCCAAATATGGCATTTGTGACGTCAGGGGTCCCTTATTTCACAGTAAAATATTACCGAAGTTTCGTGTTAGTTAAGCAAGGGGAACATGGCCGCATGTAACAGAATTAAGTTACCGTAATCTTGTCACTGTTGTCCGCATGTCAATATTACATCATCAGCTGCGATATCCTATATCATTTTGTGTCGGCCAAGTTTGCTTTGGAGATGTAAGCAGAATTGATATTTAAGATCCAACTGTGCAAATATTCATCAGCTGATGATGTTTACCAATGCAAAGAAGTCTTGTGCAATTGAAACTGTGGTCATGTGTTCTTTTGATACCAGGAGCTGGCAAAATTTGAGGAAATGGAGGATGAGGTGACACTGACGGAGAAAGGTGAGCTTTGTCACTTGACCTTTGTGTTTTTTATTGGAGGCGTCTCACATAATCAGGTCTCCATAATTGTGCTGTGTTGCTTCAGAGCTCCTCGAAGACGGATTTGGTGAGACTCCGTTTTATCGCTGCATCCTTGCCGAAGTACCAGGAGTGAGCGGCACTGATGGTATAAAACTCACCCTCACAAATGCACAAAGTATTTTTGTTGCCTGTGTTCATATTTCTTGTTCCGCAGCAGAGTTCGTGTGAAATTCAAACCATGCTCAACGTCGGTGGGATTCCAAGAGGTCATGGTCGCTGAGGTTGAACTTCCTCTTGCTCTAATAATTCTTGCCCTATGACATAAAATTCAGTAATGGCCGACCACTTCCACAGTGTCTGTTCTGGCCTGGCTGCGTGTTGTCCTTTTTGTCTCTGACCTCATTTTCTCAGTACATTCCTGGAGACTTGTTTTCTGAAATGAAAATATGTTTATGCCCCAAGCCACAATGTGGCTAAGCAAAAAAACAGGGTGGAGCCCCCTGAGGACATACACATGTTCCGCCTCCTGTCCAAATCGCAATAATTGCGCTTAGTAGAAGCTTTGAAAACTGTAAACAGGTTGCAGCTGGAGCCCATGTACAAACCCACACAAGATCAACTAGTTTCCAGTCTGGTAACCTTGCCAATGGTGTGTTTCAGATCTGAAGGTGGTGGGATTTGCCATGTATTATTTCACGTACGATCCGTGGATTGGAAAGCAGCTCTACCTGGAGGACTTCTACGTGATGGAGGAGTTCAGAGGTGAGGACGTCATCCCTATGCTCTGCAATGAAAGTTCCCCTTGGCCTGAACCGTCATCGTGATGTCATCTCACTCTTCTCTCCTGCAGGCATTGGCATCGGATCGGAGATCCTGAAGCAGCTCAGTGATGTAAATTCCTCCCTTACTCTCTCTCCCTCTCACTGGCGCACGCACACTCTCTCACTCACTCCGCCTCCCTCCTCCAGCTGGCAATGAAGACCCGCTGCAGTGGCATGCTGTTTGTGGTGGCCGAGAACAACGAGTCCTCCATCAAGTTCTACCAGCGGCGTGGGGCCGTGGATCTCTCCCAGCTCGAGGGCTGGAGGCTCTACAGGCTCAACAAGGACAAGCTGCTGAAGATGTCTGCGCCTGCCGAGGAGTGAGGAAGAGCAGGGGTGAGGAAGGAAGAGGCAGGACCAACACTTGAGATGGAGAGTCATGCGATCCTGCTGCAGTCACGTGACAGTAGTTAGACCATGAGAGGTGTTGAGAGGGCCATGTCCTGCAGGTCCTGTTTTTCTTCTCTAGTCTTAGCAGATCAGTGGGGAATTCAAACGCTCTGTGCAAGTGATATATTCTTGTTTCTTTTCTGCTTACATGTAATTCTTACATTTTACTGGTAGTTTTAACCACAATATGCCAATAAAAGCACAAAGAGCTGACACGTTCATGTCTCACATACTGTACGTTCTGATCAATCATTGAAGAGTTCCATAGCCTGCTCACCACACTAACATCTGACACGGAGACATTAGTCAAGTGGTGCGTGTGAAGCTCAGGAAAAAGCATCTTAAAGCCTGTTGTATCTTTTAAGATGCCATAAACACAATACGTTGACCTCAGGAGGAGTTTTATGTGACCTCACAATGTGGAAGCATTCGGAACTCGATCATGGAGGACTTTGCTTCCTTGTTCAGACAACTTCCAACATAAGCACACTTCATGTGGGAAGGACCACTATGGACACGACTGACACTACATTGTGTGAGAAAGTATCATCCAAACAAAGTGTGTGTGAGGCTGCAGGTGGCATTAAGACCTCAGGTTTATTAAGACCTATTGAAGAATCTCCACCATTGACACAACTTCAGGCCAACTTATCAAACCTATAGAGGACAGAGATCATCACATTCTTCCTTAACCGCATCAGTAGACATAAATTATCAGTACATTAACATCTCTCACACACCGGAGGCAATGCCCTGCTGAAGTGTATTACCATGACAACACAGCAGCCCCTCCTCTTTGACATTGCACACACACATATGACCTCACACACACACGCGCTGCCATCACATCTGGAGGTTTGGTACATTCACAACTTCACTGTCCCAACTCAGCTGGAGCTGTCATCATTGCCTGTCTTCTTTGTCTTCTCCACCTTTGAGAGACACATGACAGAGAACACCAAGGTCCATCAATGTCTTCTTGACGAAGGTAGAACCAAGAACTCTGTACACATACACACACAGGGGAAGACTCGCGGAGAAGTCAAGAGACGTTGGACTGACCTTCATCTTGCCCAATGGCAGATCTTTCCAGAATGTCTGCACACTGCTGCGGCCCTGCTGGATCCAGGAGTACGTGGAATCTCGACTCACCTGATGCAACCACACAGAGTCATTCAACGATCATCTGCGTTCATTCCACATATAGATGCAGGCAGACTGCCCTGCAGGTGCAGACACACACACGCACACACCTTGAACAAAGAAGCAGCCTGTTGAGGGTACAATACTGAGGCGCTCAGAGCCACAAGACCAACTGGAAACACCAGAGACTTTAACTTTGAACCTGGGGGATGGGCGAGAGAGAGCAGCAGACAGAGAGGGTGGTATGCATCATCAGTTAGCGAATGGGGTCAGAGGGTTTAAAGCAGAGGCTCACTGACCTCTGCAGAGTACATATACAGGATGTGTGTGTGTGTGTGTATTACCTTTGCCTAAGTAAAGACCAAGGAAGCCTGAGAAACCCACCACCCCCACGGTCGTGCAAACGTCAGCAGGAGGGTCACTGAGGACAGTGTACACGTCTTAGAGAGAAAGAGAGATAGTTTGCAGTCTTCAACTCAGTCATGAGGGAGAACCAGCAAATAATTCTATTCAGCTCAGCTCTACTTGTCTGTCTGCCACCAAATGTCTTCTTTTTCTTCTACTGCTCTCATATTGGGAGCTCACCTAACAGTGGTGGCGATATGGGCCTTGAGTGTGAGTGTGTAGTCACATCTGATCTGACTGCTGCTCACCTGACATCGAGGTGGCTGAGGAGCTGATGACTGGCTCCACTGTCGCGTAGGCTCGCTGAGAAACACACACAACAACAAATAGAAATTTTGTTCCATGCTAACGATCTGAAATTGAGACACTGTTTTGCGTCCTTTATCCCATGCATGGTCTCAAGCATGGAAATTGTTTGTGGATGTGACGGTGTAATAAGGTTTGGATATATGATACTTAAGTCATTGCCCTCTCTGATCTATAAAAGATCTCTGACTTTGACCCGGACAACAAGTCTGGCCTTGGTACACACACCAACAACACAACACACACACACATGACACACACATTTGTGCACATGCAGGCAGGCAGGCATCAACATGTAGACGAAAAGTCATCTGAGTGCAGTGTCTTTTTGTGTGTGCCAAATAAGGGTCGTGTGTCGAAGCCTCACAACACACACTCACCTCCACTCTCTGCACCGCAGCCAGGTAGGAACTCTGCAAACACACAAGCCGTCACATGACACCACTTATCAGAAGAAAATAGCGTGTGTGACGCGAGGTCTGCGTCCTTGTAGACATACAGTACCTTGGGGATGTGCACACAGTGTGTTCTACCGACTTTGCACCGACATTCCCTCAGTTTGGAGCAAATTCTTCTTGTTATTTTTTTTTGTGTTGCTTCTGCTCTCTATTGATGATGGCATCTTAGCATCCTCATGCATGAGCATGACCGTAAGTGAATGTTTTCGGGTGTGACTCAACTCAATCAGATCAGCTATTTAGGAACAGCACCGCAGGAGTTTCCCATGTTGTGTTTGTTCAGCTCAACAGTTCAGGTACAGTATTAGAATTTGTCAAACCTGCTCTCTGGAACATATTCCAAACATACCACAACCAGAACAAACTACGCCCGAGGGTGTTTCACTTTTTCCTCACACGCAAACACGACAACACAACAAGTCAAAGTCAACTCAATGAGTCAAAGGATGGTGGGAGGACAGAGGCCATGATCTCATATCAACAGCGTGTGTGTGGGGTGGGGTTGGGTGTCCACTCTGAAGAGGATTATGGTAAACACACCTGACACTGGCTGGTGAAGGGCTCTACAAACTTCCTCACTGAGGCCACACTCTGCTCCACTGGCCCTGCATCTGACCCCACAGGCCCAACGGCAACTTCAGGGCTGCTGTACAAAGACGGAAGCTGGACACAAACAAGAAATGGCTGGGGCAATGGCGGCAGTGTGTGTAAATAACCACATCAAGGGCGGTTCAGAGGACAGGTCAAAATGTGGCACAGTGCGTTTGTTTTTGTTTGTGAGTTGATTTGTGAATACCTGCAATGATTGGCGGTATGATCTAGACACAGGCTTGTTGAGTAAATGTTTGTTTGTTTGCACATCTTTGGCGCGCCTCTGTCTGATCGAATGGATTGATCGATTGCTGATGAACTTACCTCGTCGATACTCAGCGATTGCGATGACTTCTTTGACTCGTCGGCTGCCTGCACTGAGCTGCTTAGCAGCCCTGCTAACCCTGGAGCCGCCGCAAACAGCGACACCTGTCAGCCAAAAGCCAGAATACACGAAGCTCAAGGATTCAAGGTTCAATAGTCTGGCATCGATATCACGCTACGATATGTGAATATGAATAATATAAAAATATGACGAATACTTCTTCTTGGTATATCGAATGAAACACTTGGCTGATAGATGTTGGGCAAAAGCGAAAGAAAACCCTTAAGTATGCACTATGCTAGGGTAGCCGGTAGCTAATGTTTGTGCTGAGTTACACCCGTTAAACACTCTGAGTTTTGAACAGTGGTGAACACTTTGTTGGTTGGTCACCGCAGATTACGATGAATAACTATTCCAAAAGTGAAAGCACGCGGCTAAACACTTACCAGTCTAAAGTGCGACATTTCCCTTCCTCTATGGGCTACGGCAAGCGGTAAGGGCAAGGGACTAGTGCGCCTGCGCATTCACCCTCAATAACATTCTGGAGGAGATGCTGTATGTCCTGAAGAGGACGATCCTTACTGTAATAGCGGAGGGTATTGAAGAAAAGGAGGAGGAGGAGGCAGACGATCCGCAGTGGAGACCCCTACAGGGAACCGCCGGGTGGAGGCTCGCACTCACTGATACAATCGCAAAGGGCCGCTTGAAATGTTACTGTACCTATTTGCACATACGAATGATGAAATATATGTCGCGTCTTTCCCCCCCTTTTCCCTTTTCACAATTGAGAAAAGTCAATGGAATGATTCTTGATTCCAGGGTCATACACAGTTAGGTCCATTTCATAGAAAATAACTCCTTTATGGCCACCATGTTTCAAACGTTATTCACAGACTGGAGTAGGTTAAAGTTGATCATTATGAACATTTATTTCTGGAAAGAAGTTACAAATCGTTTCCAAAGAATTCCTACTCAGGTTATAGGTTACTGAGACGTTACAGCGGTGCAGCAAGAGCATGTGTGTGTGTGTCTGAGTATGTATCTGTCCTAATCTGACTGCTGGACCACAGGAAACTGTGCTAGGATATGTTAAAATACCTTACTTTGATTGTGACATGGGATGGGGAGGATGAAGACAACGTGGTGGAAGATGATCATGCCATTAGCTGCACACTAGCATCACACACACGTGGATCGCACCTGGGGTTCAGCCCTTCAGGGCTCCTCTGTATTGAGCCCAACCCTGGCAACAGATGACTAGCCGGCTCTGCTGCGTGAGACACCATCACTGCCGCCATTGTATGTCACATGGTGTGGCAGAGATGGAACGGGGAGCAACCTAAGGTTTCTCTAGTCTTCTGGTGGAGGACCAACCACAGAGCCAGCCTGTGTGTCACAATGTATCTTGGAGACCAAGCTGTCTGGGTCACTGAAGTGGAGGAGGTGATGCCAGGATGAAGAGCTGCTTCAGTAAGATAGATAGATAGAATTGGGGATAAAACGAGGACAGGAGACTTGCTGGTCCATATGAGGAAGGCAGCGTGGTGCACGGTGGGCTGAGGAACACGCTTGCCTCTCTGGCCGGACACAGCACAGGCACAAGAGACCTCCTAAGAGGCTCCACATCCAGATCCAGAAAGGAGCTCCCTCTGCTCTCCATATCATGGAATGGTGCGCAAGCTGCTTAAAAAGGCCAGCCAAACATCTGGAGGGTGGCAACAAAGCAGGAGGGTGTGACACTGATCTCTAAACCTGGCCCCAGTCCTCATCAAGGCCCTAAGATATGATAAGAGAGGAACATCTGCCAGACTTTGGCCAGAATATGAAATGGAACATTAATTATGGAGGGACCCCAGGCTGTTTATAGGCGAAAGGTGCAGGCTCGGCAAGCAGTCAGTGAGGACCTTGGACTGTGAGACAAGACAGCGCAAATGTTTTTCTTCTGCTGGTGAATCCTGCCTGGACCTCAGTGCTGTCAGAAATATCCTGCAGATCAGAAGGTCCGTTAAGTCCTCCTAGAGAACAAACAGCTCCCTAACAGAGATCTTTGCTCTCCATCAGCTGCCTAGATACTTGAACACAAGCTCCTAATGTGACTTATGACCTCCAATAACTAACAGAAGATTGTGTGTGTGTGTGTGTATGAACTACCAGCTTGAACCTCTGTGCCTACTGTGAACCGGAACTTAATCTCGCTCACCCACACCATGGAAAAAGACTGACAGTTCTGCTCTTACTGAGGCTTGTGTGTCCGTGTGCAGATGGTTGCGGTCCTCTGCCAGATCTGAAGATCTTTGATAAAGCCAGATGGATCATTCACAGTTTGGACTCTCTTAAGATTCTGGATTGGGCTTTTTTTGTGTAGGACATTAGCCTATGCAGAGAAAGACCTTTAGACCTGGAGGAGAATCACAAAACAAGTACGTACGTTCAGTATGTACACCTGCACATGCACACACACGGAGCAACAACCACACAGAGGTCAGAGGTAACGGAGATGAAGGTTTGTGAGAGCTCCAGCATATCACTTTAAAAAGATGTTTGCATTAAATATGGATCAGTCAGCTGATTGATCATAAATACATAGTTCCACAGGTTTGCTGAGAGTGCATCTAATGCTTCTGGAAGCTCCCTGTGGCTTTGACAGTAGACCCACAGGGGGGAGGAGAGCAGAGACTCCACTGTCCAGAAGGACCTAACCTTTTTTTTCCTCCCTCCTCACACATTTTTCTTCAATTTTCTGGAAAAAAAAAAGAAAAAAAAAAGTGTGAAAATGTCAGCGCGGCTGCCATGTGATGCCACGCGGTCACATGGCACGTGCCGGCCGAGCATGCCCCTGGTCAGCCGAGCGTGCTGGCAGTATGCCAGGCGCCGGTCTGAGCTTCAGCTTGGTGTCCGTTCGGGTCTCCCCAACCTCAGCTACAGCGCCGCACGTGCTCCAGCACATATTCTGGGAAGTGCAGACTGCAGACCTGCAGTCCATCCAGTTTGCAAGGCATTCTGGGATACTCGTCCTCCTTCCACTTGTTCTCATCGGGGTCGAAGGTGAGGATGGAGTCGCTATAGTGGCCGTTGTAACAAAGGCCACCCAGCACCATTATCTGCCGGTCCAGCACCGCCACCCCGTGGCCACTGCGGCCGATGGGCATGGAGGCGAGGATGGTCCACTCGTCAGTGTCTGGGTCGTAGACCTCTGTGGACGGGCAGCCCTGCGACTCGAAGGAGGCCCGCAGGATCACACACACTCCGCCAAACACGTACAGTTTCCCATTATGGGAGATCATCTTGTGGAAGCAGCGGGCGTAGTTCATCTTGGACTTGTTCTCCCAGCAGCTGGCGGGCAAGAGGGGGCCACGTCCGGCGCGTCCCCGCGGGGCGTCTGGGCCAGCCCCGCCCCCGTTCTCTCGCCCGGGATCGAACACGCACACTTGCTTGGAGGTGGAGGAGGAGGTGATGCCCCCTGTGATGTAGAGCTTCCCGTTGAGCACCGTGCCCTCGTGCCCGTACTTGTTGACCGGGTACGGGTCCACAAACTCCCACCGGTCTTCTGTGATGTCGTAACGCTCGGTGGAATAAAAGGTCTCGTCTCTGGTGCGTCCTGCCACCGCGTAGATAAACTTCCCGATGACGCCCACGGCGAACTCCGACCTGATTGAGCAAACCAGAGCCCAAATCATTATTTCACAATGATTACGCATGATACAACACTATGCATTGTCATGTCTAAGTGTGGACACTCTGTCTTATGGCAATCGAGACACACACACACCTCGGAACAGACATGTCCGCCATGCGGAGCCAGGAGTTCTGGCGCGGGTCGTAGCGGTAAACCTTAGAGGAAGCGTGGAACTCTCCGTCTGGGCCGAGCTCCTCGCCGCCCAGCAGGAAGGCAAAGTTGTTGACGATGGCGAGGCAGTCAGGCCGAAGGGGCACCTGTGGGCCCTCCAGCTCCCACCACACCTACACACAAACACACACGCACACACCTAGTTGACCTGCGGTGGATGTAACCTCCTCAGAAATCAATCAAAAGTCAGGAGGGCGGCAAACCTTTGGCCTCTGCAGCAGCAGAATCTTGCTGTTGACCATGCTGTGGCCAATCATGCCCCTGAACACAGCGGTCTGCGGGCGCACCGAGCGTATGCGGTTGGCCCGTGTCTCCACCAGGGGCTGCTGGTGAACGTCATGGAAGTAGGCGAGCGCCTGGTCCACTTCCTGTCTGAGTTGCCGAGAGTATCTGTAAAACTCGGATGTCTTTACCTGCGGGAAGAAGAGGACCACAGTGAGGATGTGGACGAACAGGAACAGCCCTGGCTACGGCCAAGCACCCGCATGCCTCCCTCACCTTCTCAAAGATATTGGCTGGGGTCATGAGACAGAAGCGGATCGACTGCACGATGGTGTCCGTGTGTCGCCACCGCCGCCTGTCATGTCTCAGCCATGCCTGCACAGCTTCATACAGCTCAATCTCCGGGTAACGACTCAGAGCGTCGCTATTCAGGTACGCCTGAGTGGGAGGAGGGAGAGAGGGGACCTTGATCGTTGAAGGAAACACTGGGGGGGTGACTGATAGGTGATTCTGCACAGAGAGCACACCTACCTGCAGTCTTTCTAGGCTAAGGTAAGACAGGAAGTCGGCTCTGCTCATGAGGGGGACGAAGTTGTCGAGGAGGAAGTTGTCCAGTTGCTCCTGCACTCCTTCCACACCCACGCTGAAGTCCTCCAGCAGACGCATCACCTCCGCACAGTTCTCCAAGCATATCTTGGCCAACAGGAAGGAACAGCAGAACTCCACCGCCTCAGTCAGCTGGACGTACATGGCCGCCTGACAGGAAAAAGAATTTGAGAGGGACAAAGGGTTAACAAGGGTCACATTTCCAACACGCATGGAGGTTCCTCTAGGTGTTCCTACCTGAAGGATCTCCTGCACGGTGGGCATGCTGAGCTCCAGCGAGCCGTAGTACATGAAGCGCAGAATGTGTCCGAAGCCAGCTGCCGTTAACCCCTTCAGGTGAATCTTGTCCTGGTCTCGTTCCCTCATGTCGGCCGTAAACATGACCCGGAAGTAGTCGCTCTGAGTGGCCAGCAGGGCCTTGTGGGCCTGTTTGAGAGCAAGCAGCACACAACCCTCAGCCTGAGGATCATCCCCCACGTCCACAGCCCCATCCACAGGCATGCCCCCTCACTTGGAAGTGGTGCTCTTCAATCAGCAGCGTGACGTCCAGCAGCAGACGCTCCTCGTACAGCGCCCGGAAGCCTGACGACACGCTCCCATCATGTACCTGGGACAGGTACACCTCCACATCCGCCCCCGACATCACACACCTGCAGACAGACGGACAGAGGGATACACACATCACACACACCAGAGGAGGAGTTGATGCTTCTATCTCATCTATTGAACCTAATAACAAAACTAATTGTGATGTTAAAGCAGAAACATCACTACAGTTTCGATCATGATGAAATATCCAGGTCACTGTCGCTTTTTATAATACACACCCACACACGCACACATACACAAACACTCACTCACACACTCACCTCTGATTGGCCACGGGCATGTCAGAGGGGGGTGTCCGAGCCAATCAGAGGACAGTGCCCCTCGAGTCCGGTGGATTTCTAATTAAGTCCCTTAAGTGAGCGTCAATCACCTGAACAACAGAGCCAACAGAACCAGCGCGTTAAAGTCTGTGTAGGACAGAACACGGACACACACAAACACACACATGCACCACACCAATCACAGTCTCCACCACAAACAGACCTTCCCAACGCTCGGATGACACTTGCCAGCAGGACTGGCTTTGCTATAGATAAGGAGGCAAGGCCATGACTATTGTGGTATGACTCTACGTAACTGTGGGAGTGAGTTTAAGTTAGTGAAAAGGTGCTGGGATGGAGGCCTAGAGAACGAGGGTGAGGTGATGGGCGCAAGTACCTTTTGGAGCCCGGCTGGACAATCACAGGCTTGGACGTCTGCGCGCTAAGAGGTCGCTCGCATTTCCTGTGTTTGTGTCTCCCTGGTTCTGAGGGGCATAGACAGAAAAGTGTTCATCACAAAAGAACTCAAGGAGCAGAGCACTGTCGGGTCAACTGGGTGTAAAAGGTCCTTCAGTGCAACAATGACACTGCACTGGAGATAAGACAATCCATATTGTGGTTTATGGGGGTGACTTGTTAATTGCTCAACGTTAAGTCGTTTTGAAACAGCCACATCATGACATGTAGTGTTTTCTTTGCGTTGTGAGAATTTAGGTATTGCTCAATGTGTGCAACTGCGATAACGAAGTGGTGCCCACAAGTCCACAGCTGAGATACATATGGGATATGAGGTGAAACTCAGCCTCTTTGCACCATTTTATGTGGTTAAACTTCATTCAACTTCTTGGTTTGTAGTTGTGGCTATGGAGGTGAAGTCAAGGAGCTGGGAGAGAGCTTTGTTTTGATATGCTGATGAGATTGAGGCACAATCGGGTCAAAACAAAGAGCTCAACCAGCTCGGATATCTCAGCGGCATGATGGAACTCAAGAGGAGCGAAGCAACTTATCCTGGTACGAACAAGTCAAAGGCGTTGGGCTAAGAACGGCGGGTTGTGTCTTCCGGCATGAGTAAGTGTGTGTAAGAGAGAGTGTGTGCGTGTGTGGGTGCTGACAGTAGAAACAGCTGGGTTAGCTTAGCTTAGCATAGCTGCCAAATCCGCTCGGCTCACCTCGGCGGTGCAAATCACCACAACCCCTCTTCGACCAGGCAGCTCTGGCTTCGTCGGACATGAAGGTGGAAGTTCAAATCCGGAATGGAGAAAACTGCCGACAGGGCTACGCTGCCGTGCTGTGGTCCATCGTAGAGACGAGCGCAGCCGCCACTCAGGTCTCAATTAAAGGGCTAATAAAGCACAGCGGTCCACAGGCTCCGCAGACGCCATTTTCTGTACTGGCGTCACTTCCTGCTCAGCCGGAACTGAAGGCGTATGCGCCGAAACAAAGCCTTTATTTATATCAAGATAAGTCACCACCACGATAACGAATTTAATTACGATTTTTTTCTTTTTACATAGTATTCATGCATTGATGTGAACAGTTGAATCGGAAACTTCTCGTCGGCGTCAATGAATTTTTAAGTGTATAGCTGGTCAATCTGTAGTTGCAGTTTGCTGCAAGCTGGCCTTGATTTCTCCTGTTGACATTCATTCCCTTCTCTGACACACAAACAAACAAACACGCACACACGCACACACACTCACTCACACACACACACATACTGTGCTTATCCCTGACCCAGTCCCTGAAGTTTTGAAGAGCCTGCACATCCCTGTGTGACAGCAATGTATGTGTTTTCACAAGTGTGTGCACGTGCCTGTTCTAATCTATACCCCATCGCTTCACCACCTCAGTCGTGACACTATACATCCACACATTTCTCCATATAGTTTCACAAATTACTCCTTTTATGACTCCCGTGCACTTTCGGGTGTGTCAAGGATGTCAAATTTCAACCTTGATATCCAAATGAAAAGATTGTTTTAGGGGGAGAATCAACATACTATCCGCCCGACTGGAGGTGATTGATTCAAAACCACATATTCCTGACATTTTGCCATGGGAGGAATTTCAAAGAAAAAGAAATTTGAATTCACTATTTCAGTGTCCAAAAAGATCTTTTGTAGTAACAGAAAGTCTAGTTAAAATACCCTGCACATCGTGGAGCGGAGACTGGCCAGGAGAATTTATTCACCCGTCTTTTTCTTGCCAAGGTTTTATGGTTTTATAAGCATTTGACACCAGCACCATTCTACAGTCCCTTGAATCTCCTCTGAGGGCCTCTTATCCTCCACCATAAAATTCCACTGAATCACATTTCACAACATTCCCTGAACACAACCACCCTGATAAAGAACTTGCCATGAAGATGAAAATGGAAATAACTGTGACACTGCAAACAGTTCCGGCTGAATTGCTTGTTGCAAACCAAGCATGTACATTTTGGTTGTGGTTAGCAAATGTTAGCTTTTCATGCTCACATTAAGCTCTGGAAAAGAAATCAAGCAATGTTACGGTGTTCCATAGATAGTAAACCACTATCAACAGCTATTCAGGTGCAGATTGTCATGAGGTTTATTCCAAAATTTAACCATCCTCTTTTCCTTTACTTGCGTTACCATGGCTTCAGATGTGACTCACTTGGAAATGGGACTGGATGCAGAAGCGTATTCATTCAAATTGTGCGCTAATGTGAGAGTGTTTATTTTTGAACCTGGTGCAGTTTTATTCTGTGAGCCTGAGTTTGCCTTTGACACTTAATTAGTCTGGTTTCACCACACAAATATACGCCTCTGCAAAACAAATGTGAAAAGCTCAGATCTGAAAAATAAAGCAGAAAAGAGTAGTGACGAATGTTCTCGCCTCGCAATGGCAGCGCATTTCACGTCCAAGCCTGTGTATGTGTGTGTGCGTGAAGATGTTCCTCGCTCATCCGCGCTCGCCTTGACACGTGCCTCATTTAACAACAGGGCTTCAGACTGGAGAATATATCAAATCAAAGCTTGATGAGGACGCTCCCCTGCCATAGTTAACCGGAGTTTGGTGATGATAATGGCAGCAGACAGCTGTTCTTGTTTGTCCTTCCTCCTCTGTTCAGGGAATGCAAACCCAGGCCCCAGCTTCTAGGCTGGCGTGCATCCTGAGGAAAATACTACAATATACGCAACTGTCCATATTAGGTACTACTGTCCATATTAGAGAAAATGCTGCAAAGCATACTGCAATTAATTACACGGTATATAGTACACTATGCTACACTATATACTGCAGTAGAGTGATGTGCATTCAGTTACAGTAAAAATGTAGAATTAAAAAATGAAATGGTTATATTAATCCAGTGAATGGCACTATCCCAGGGGTTGGCAACCTGTGGCTCTGGAGCTACATGTGGCTCTTTTGAATTCATTAATAAGGCTTATATCAGGCTTTTGATTTTTTTTGCGGCTCCAGACAGATTTGTTTTTTGCTTTTTTGGTCCAGTATAGCTCTTTCAACATTTTGGGTTGCCCACCCCTGCAATATACAGTTATTTCTAAATATAACGCATTAACTGCTGTCAATCAAATGTTGAATAAGCTACTCTGCAGGGTTCATATGTTTGTTAATCTGATTGTGATGAAGTCAGTGCCTCACCAACCAGAACCTCACCACACGTCCCTGCTTTGGTACATACGCCATAAAATGAGAACATTGGATTCCTCCTCTTTGCACTACCATGCACACTGAGGGAAAACAGGGCAGTTAGCGTGCTGTTGGCCACACGGTATGCCAATGTGGTACATTGCTGTTGCCTGACCTGGCTGATGTGATTCTGTGTAGTGATGACGTAATTGTGTCACCATGGTAACAGAGCCTGTCAAACAAAGCTTTTGGGGGCCACTCAGCTCCCTCAGCCTCATCTTTTCGCCGGTTAGAGTTTCACGTTGTGTTTCCAGTAAAACTTAAACAAGTATTCCCGCAACCTCCCTTTGTGAGATGGTGTTGCAGAGAAGCTCATCAGCCCCATGCAAACCTAATTTGTCGGAGACAGCCTCGACCTTTTCGTTGATGAATCACACCCAAACACTTCTAAGTTTGAATTGCCATATTTCGGAAATCAATTCTAATCTTTGATTCATTGCCTCCTCCGCAAAGTGCTAAATCCAAACCGGGCCTGAGAACAGAGCGAGGACGATTTAGGATTTGACCAATCAGAGCTCATCCTTCGCTCATCCTGTCGGCGGGGCTGCAGC
>OMPJ01021183.1:0-47046 GCA_900312935.1 Carapus acus
GCTCGACTATCAATAACGGACCCCTGCGAAATCAAAGACTCAGAGTTGAACTTCCTGCATTCATATCAATCCGCGCCAAAGCGTCTAGTTCCACTCTGGATTGTTTACGTACTGTTGCCCGCGTCACGCTTCGTCACGGAGCAAACATAAGCAGTTTAAAAATTATTTTCAACATATTTGGGAAGCATGAATCTTTCGATGCGTGGGTAAGTATGATACGTGTATTTCAAGCTGCGGCGACAAACACACGTCGGAAGAAGTGACAGAAGCGCGAATGTAAAAGCTGAGTACCTGAAGCCGTTACGGCACTATTTCCTCGCGGAGGCGAAAATATCGTAGCCTACACTCATGAAGAAAAATGAAAGTAGCCTTGTTATGAACTATTTCTGACAACTGTATTATTCATTTATGTTTTAAGCCGTGTAATAAGCGCGATAATGCCCTTGTCGTCGGTCATTGTTGCAGATAATCACCTCTCGGAGATTATCAAGCAACAATGACCTCCGACGCGTACATTATCCCGTACTTAAGTCAGACGAAGCCATCAACCTGGAGAAAGTGTACAACCACTGGAGAAGTGAGAGGGACAGACGTGAAAAATTAGGTAAAATTAAAGTCAAATTTGTGCATATTCTACTGACATTTATTACGATTTTCGTATTTATAGATATTAATCATTAAATGCTGTCACTACTGGATAAGTTCTGGGTAGTGGAAATGCTAATAAAAAACTTTGTACTTACTGGTAGATATTTTACAGACAGAGTTACAGGAGTTTGCACTGTATCACAAGCACAAGTCATTGAGCTAAATGTGAATGTTTTAATGTGAAGAAAAATTTTTTTTCTGAAAGGTGTATATGTCTCATTTCTTCCAGAGCAGGACCCTCAACCAGGCCACAACTGGACCACACAGGCCAAAACATAACTCTTCCCATAACTCTCACATATAACATGAAATAAACAATATATAAGATAATATAGACAATATAATGTATTGTTATAATATGATATAATAATATAATAATATAAAAACAAAATTTTAGATGCAGGATAGAGGAACTTTTCAGCTTTGTAGCGGATTAAAACTCATATGAGGCGACCACAGTTTCTATGACCAATTCACAGAAAATTTACCTGTGAGAGGCCAATGAGCTGACTTGGAATTGACTGTGTGGATCAGGTGATTGTGCAGATGACTTGTCTTGTTTAAGGAAGATAGCAGGAAAAGGTGTAAAGAGTTAAGTATTGATTGTTTCAGGGGAGAGACTCTGCAAGCTTACTGGGTGTGTATCCAGAGATAAGGGGCACAAAGGTTGTCTTGGAGGACCTTCGAAAATTTATTTCATTTCACAAATAAGGCTGACTAGATCAAGGAAAAGTTACAAACAAAGCAACAGTATGAGGGAAAAAACAAGAGTTCATATGGGTAAGAACAGCGTCAGTTCCTTTCAAATTTCAATTCTCCCACCAAAACATATGGTCGACACACACACAACACAAAACGCAAACACAGAACTGTGAATCATACAGGTGTCCTGTCAGTGTAACACTTCATGGACTGCATACACACAACACAAAAGACAAACACAGAACTTTACAGAGTTCAGACATCCTGTCAGTATGACACGTTGTGGACTGAACACACAGAACACAAAAGACAAACAGAGAATAGTACAGTGTACCAGCGTCCCGAAAGTATAACTCTTCATGGAGTTAACATACAACGCAAAAGACAAACACAGAACGGTACAATGCACCAGTATCCCATAAGTGTGACACTTCGTAGACTGAACACACACAACACAAAAGACAAGCACAGGACGGTACAGTTTACTGGCGTCCTGTAAGTATGAAACCTCGTGGACTGAGCACATACCACACACAGAGAACTACACAGTGTTGAGGTTCTAGAGTTGGTTAGCAGGAAACAAGAGCATAACATGCGGAAAGTAAACCTACCAATAACCCTCTCCATTCCAATGCCGGAAGGGGGGAAGTTCCTCCAAAGTTAGTTTACAACTTGATTTAGATTTTACCCTTTCCATGCCATTTCTGAATCTGGAAAATCCTGTACCATTAATTTTCTAATGAAAATTTTGTGTTAATATGTTTTTTCAACTACTCAACATATAGCTCTTGTAACTTATTGTCCATATTCTTCAAGTGAAATATGATACATTTGCATCCATCCATCCATCCATCCTCTGCCGCTTATCTGGGGCCGGGTTGCCGGAGCAGCAGTCTCAGAATGGAAGTCCAGACTTCCCTCTCCCTGGAAACCTCCTTCAGCGCCTCTGAGAGGACCTTAAGGCGTTCCCAGGCCAGCTGGGAGACATAGTCCCTCCAGTATGTCCTGGGTCTTCCTCGGGGCCTCCTCCCAGTGGGACATGCCTTGAACACCTACCTGGGAAGGTGTCCAGGAGGCATCCGCAAAAGATGACCAAGCCACCTCAACTGGTTCCTCTTGATGTGGAGGAGCAGTGGCTCTACTTTGAGCTCCTCCCAGGTGACAGAACTCCTCACCCTATCTTGTAGGGTGCGTCTCGCCACCCTGCGGATGAAACTCGTTTCAGTCGCTTGTATCCGAGATCTCGTCCTTTCGGTCATGACCCAAAGTTCATGACCATAGGTGAGGGTAGGGACATACATTGATTGGTAAATAGAGAGCTTTGCCCTCCGGCTCAGCTCCTTCTTCACCACGACAGACCGGTACATCAACCGCATCACTGCCGCCGCTGCACCGATCCGTCAGTGAACCTCCCATTCCATTCTACCCTCACTCGTGAACAAGACCCCAAGATACTTAAACTCCTCCACTTGAGGCAGGATCTCATCTCCGACCCAATGGGTGCAAGCTACCGTTTTCGGGGGAGAACTGTGGCCTCAGGTTTAGAGACTCTGATTGTCATCCCGGCCATCTCACACACAGAGGCAAACCGCCCCAGCAAAAGGTTCACGAGTGTTCCGCGGAACACCAGTTGGGAAACACTGCTCTAAAGGAGTCCTTGCTTCACCAACTATGAGCCTCGTTGCACGTCATTGAGTCGGACTTATGGCATGACCACCAGCCATGAGCTACTCTGTGTATTTTTTACGCAAATTATCCTTGGATAGCTTGTTGACGACCAGATCCAATACATGGAGCTGCTCGTCATCCTGCCTGGAATGATCAGCAGGTCTGCGATCATCTCGCGCCGTGTTTTTTTATTCTTTTTTCTTTTTCATAGGGTCGGTCAAGTGTTCGCGGAACGAACCTACGCTTTTTCAGCAATGTAGTCACACACACCTCACCGTCAATTTCTTGGAATTGGACGATTTTTGAGATGCTTTTCGCTGTGTGTTGGAGTTTTTAAAGTGTTCTTTTGAAGCGTGCGACCTTCGCACGTCACATTCTTCGCACGTCACCCCGTATCGTTTGGCCACTTGAACATTGTTAGATCCCTCGGCAGCATTCACTACAACAATCTAGAAGTCATAACTTTTTTCCGATCACTTGTACCAGTGTCGAGCCACGCCGCTCTGGTATGTTGCTTTTCTGCCATTTTGCGCCTGAGCTGTCACTCAATGCACGGAGGTTAAGCGACCGGCGACAGAGAGGAGGGGGCGAGAGAGAGAGACAGAGAGAGAAAGAGAGAGAGGGAGATGGTCGTAACGCTGTTCAAAGCCTCGTTCGCGAAAATAAGACAACCCCACTTTTTAAAAGGGGATTTCAAGTTGTTGTTGATATACCCCACTCAAGAGGAGCCTTCCTGGGTCCTTTACAAGAGGCCTGGGAGTTTGAGGGTTCTGCGCAGAATCTTAGCTGTCCCTAGGACTCTGCTCTTCTGGACTGAGGTATCGGATGTTGTTCCTGGGATCTGCTGGAGCCACTCTTCCAGTTTGGGTTGTCATATGAATGACATATGATGAATTGATGAATTTCATGTTACCTTAGCTTAACCTGCTGTAAGAAGATGTGAACGTTATATTGCGACACCAGTCAGACTTGATTTGTGAACATATGGACTGGAAATGTGTTTCATTTTTTAGTCTATAGAATGTACTTTTTTTTAATTATTATTATTGATCATTTGTTGAGAGAGAATGGATACATTTGTTCGATTCTATTGTTTTTAACTTGAAAGAAAGGGGGTGTCTTGATATGCAGTGTTGTACTTTGTGAAATCAGCAGAGGGCAGTAGATTGTCATTGTGGTGTTATGTCACCCAAGGAAGATGAAGAAGAACCACTTCCTGGAAAGGCTAAATTAACAGATTGAAGTCATTTAAGTTCGAGGACCAGCTCTTTTGTTCATAAAATTATGCCTCTTCATTTTAAGACAAACAGTTCAAGCATGGTTTGCTTATCAATCATGTATACACTCGTACTAGTTTGTACACAATGAATACAAACGTTCGTGGGCAAATTATGGAATTAATCAACCTGTACTTGTGTGTAGGAACGTGTGTAAATTCAAGCACAACTCTAACCATGTGTTCAAACACCGTCGAGAGTGGATGAGCGGCGAAACTGCAAATATAACCAATGAAGAGTTCCCAGCAATCTCAAACACACATGCTCCCCGTTTCCTCCAGTTAATTAATCAATCAATTGGTAGCAGACAGTAACAGCGGAATAATTGGTGTGACTAGCTATGAAAGACAGCTGTGACAGGAGGACAAAAAGAGTTTGAAACACAAGCACTATGGCCTATCTTGCACTATTGGAGGATTTGGAGAACTGTGCGCTACGCAGGGAGCGCGTTCTGAAAGACTGTGCAGATTTATTCTGCAAGAGCAAAGAGTGCCGTCTCAGCAGGCACTGCCTCCCAAAAACCTCATTTGGCCTGTGTTTGACACATGTGCCCTAGGTGAATATCTTGTCAGGGGATGAGGAGGCAGCAGTACTGTGAGCAATTCCGCCAAGACGCAGCTAAAGCCTGATGGGTGGGAGGGGGTTTTACATACAATGTTGTCATTTGTGAACTGTTAAACATACCGAATGTACCAAGGTATACTTGGTACACCATTGGTTCAAAAAATCGGAGACACCTCAGGTCAAGTCAAGTCAATTTATTTGTATGGCGCCGAATCATACCCAGATTTATCTCAAGGCGCTTCACAAAATGGAGCACGTAGTGCCCCCCAACATGTTAAAAGTCAAGATCTATGGGATGGACACACAGAGACCCAACATATCCCCCATTTGCAACAGTGGCAAGGAAAAACCTCCGTAAAAGGGAAGAAACCGCGGGCAGGCCAGGCTACAGGTGGGGGGCCAACTGCCTTGACCGGATGGCTTAAAAGACAGTTGGAAGGAGAGAGAGAGAAACGGAGACAGAGGCAGGTGTTTAAACACATGTTTAGTCATGTTCAATTTATGCAGAGGGAACATCTTATTTTATCATTGTTCTAATCTGGTATCGTGGATGAATGAGGGCTGAGTCAACCAACGTATTGTTGACAGTGACAGAATGAGAACAGGGGTTACAAATTACTCAATGTTGCAGCCACACTCTTTTCAAGAGACACATTTGAAATGAAGTTTTCAGGAAGAAACTGTTTTGAAGAAGGATAGCCATTGAGACATTTCATGAATTTGAATGCATGAACTGAATCATTTACTAAATGAAAGACCACATATTTCTTCGTAAGTCTTCAATGGTGACTCATCACCGAATTGATGAAAAATAAGGGCCTACCATTAAATAGTAAACCTTGTCAAAGCTCTGAGAAAATGTAGGTACTGGGAAAAAGTAGAATGCATAATGTGCTGATTATGTAAGAGGAGGTCACTGTGGAACACATTTCTTTGGGTTTATGTTTTGGCTAATGGCACTTGGACAGTAGCAGCTGGGTGACAAAAACATTAAAGGCAAAAGACAGCTTTAGCAAAAATACACATCGAGAGCAAATCATCAAAACGGACAACAATTTTCACAAAGGTTTCACAGAAATTAGGTCAAAAGGATTTCTTTTTGTTGACATTGCTATGGCGTCCTGTCCATCAGTCCAAACAATAATAATTCTGTTATGCTGCACTTAATATTGAGAATCTGCAAAAATATAACTTGTTAAAACAACTGCAGTTGGGTTTATCAGGTGCACAGTATTGCCCTTTCTTGATCAGGGAGCCAAAGCAAATAAGAATGAGCACTACTCCCGGACACGTTTGCAATATTTCACCCTCACTTTCGTTGTGTGAAATAATGATCTTTTTCACATCTCTTTCATAAACACTCCTCTAAACAAACACAATAAATTCCAAATTCCAAAAAACCTGCCACATTCTACAAGGCTGAGTGATGGGACATCCTTTCAACATTTTTATTACACGTCAATGCAATTAATTCAATGTAATTACTGTATAATGTAGATTTGCTGACCTGGTTACACTGATTGACACTTAAATGTGCTGCAAAACTGGTGCATGCCCTTTTTTTTTCTCTCATTGTAGTTCCTTTTGCACCGGAGCTCTGCACCTTAATTTCACTGCACAATGCAATTGCTGTAATGACAATTAAAAATTCCTGACTCTCGATTTCTGCACCTTGTTTTTAGTTTTCTTGATGCCCGTCAGTCACTCAATGTAGTTTTTGCCCTGTCACCTCTTTTGTTCTCTTGCCAGCTGTTATACCTTTTCCTGCTTTTTTTAATTCCAAACCTGACGATGTCTATCATGAAAACCCATGCAAGTGTGTACATCACTACACCTCCAAATTTCATTATAAGTGAGGGTCTTGGAGAGGTGAGCTCACAGTAAAACAAAACTGAGCCCACTCCCACACGCACAGAGGCAAACAACACGATGAAGAGCACGTCCACTGCATCACCCAGCAAGCTGTCGTATCGTCCAGTTTGGCGCAAAAACCAGCGAATCTGAAGCAGGGGATTGGTGATCTCACTGCCAAAGATAACTGCACAGGTTTCACAGCCTGATTCTCCCATGATAAGGGTTAGCAAAATGCCAACAATGCTGGCGGCATGATGGAGAAGCATAATGGATCCCTCACTTTGATGACATATACACCAGCTCATATCAAAGAGGAAGTAGCCGAGGCAGATAGATAGGGCGGCATCCTGGAGGTCGGTGTTGTCTGTACCTGAAAACAGATGTTAACTGAGATCAATTAATGCTCCAAAAACCTGCTAAATTCTAAATGTACAACAGAAAAAAGTTGCTGCATCATGTTTATCAGTGACATGGAGCAGTGATCTCATTTTAGTGTTTAGGTAGACAAATGATCGAGTGATCTACTGAAATCAAAAGCTCAAAGAACAGAACAGAATTAAAGGTAGGAGCGAATTAAGCCAAAAATTCAGAACATTGGAGATAATCTAAATTCTGCAGAATAAAAGCAAAGAGGTAAGAGAATACTAGATACCAGCTACCAATCAGGTCTAGTGTGATGTATTCATTTTTACTGGCCTGCAGTTAAGTGCCTATCTCTCCATTTGTGTTTTTAGTCCTGTCCTTACCCCCCCTTCTCTTGCCTCTTCTTAGTCTTGCTCATTTTGTCTGGTGTTGACCTGGCTGATGATTCTGCAAGACTGCTTTGAAATTTCAGTAAGGATTTGATCAAAAAGCCCCTTTCTGTTGTATTAAACTGTTTGTCAACAAGCAGCACAATGTCGCTCCCTCCCTTTGCTGCAAAACCTGATACATAATCCACATCTTGGCAGCTACCGTTCTATTACATACCATGTGCTTTTAGGATGGTCACTAAGATTAAATAATCTTGGTGAAATCATTATTCCAAAATGTTTTGAAGGTAGTCTTAAGATGAATGTATTGTGAGAGTTCAATATTGTATTGTGGTACAGGTCTCATCCATAATGAGTACATAGATTCATAGCTGTCTATGGATGTGATTTCCTTTTCCTCTGCCAGGAATGTTGACCTGTGTGGATCTGTGGAAAATACTGACAGCATGTAGTTGGTTGTGTTGTGTGTAGCAGCCTTGTCTCCCGGCCTTCTCCTTTTTCATTCTGTCCAGTTTTAACTGGCTAATCATTTTGCAAGATTACTTTTCTGAATTGAGTCAGGATTTTGTTATCTTCTCTTAGCTTCTCTCCTCAACAATCCACAACAAAGACAGATTCCCTTTAATAATCCCCTGAAGTAGAAATTACAAACTTTTCACTTCTACAAATACACCCATGGAGGTATGCACACACGTGCAGAGTAAGGGGTTGCCCATTCTGTAAGCCCCCCTGAGCTGGTTGCGGTCTAGGTCCGGGGCGGAACTTAGCGAGAGGGCTGGGGGGCAACAGTCCCCAGGCCCGGGTCCCGAGGGGGCCCGTCGACTACTTACGTATGACCGCGGAAAGATGCACACCTGCACCCCTTCCCTTCAACAATTTTTAAGAACACTACTTCAAAGGGCCCAGTCAGGTGCCCCGCCCCAGACCCGGCGCTAATTTTTTCCGCCACTGGTCTAGGTGCCTTGCTCAAGTGCACAGCAGCGGTGCTCAGGATGTGAACTGCCACCAGTCCAATCTCCAGTCCCCTGTGTTGTCACCCTCCGGTCGCCAGATAAGGTCCTTTGCCGACTGATCCACTCCCGCCCCACGATACAGAATGTCAGAGATGTTCACTGGATGTTGGTGCAAGAATGTAGCATATGAGCCTGGTTACCAACCTGCATGTGTGAAAGGCCATGGCCCCTCTATGAAAGCAATATAGCCTGTGAGCAGGACGATGATGACACCGTGTGACAAAGTTACCAATCGACAGTTCCACTCAGGCCCACGGTGGCTGAATACACACTGGAACAGCTTGTACAGACAGAAGAATCCAGTCAGGCTGAATATCACCAATACTAGCATGTCTCTCTGTGGGGGAAAGGGTTGACATATATCATCTTTCATTTCAATCTGTATTTTCAATTAGAAACCGTTGTGACTCATTCCAAAAGTTGAAATTTTTGACAGAGTTCAACCAAGTATATTCCTGAATGCATTCTTACTGGGACTAGTTGTTACAATTCTCTAGATATATCAGCACAACATTTGAATGGCTGGAGCGCTCATGGGTGGGGTGGAATTTGGCCAAAATCACATGCTGCTCAGAAAGCTTGCGGCCACATCAAACAATACAGGGGACCAGATTTGGCCCACAGACATTGAGTTTGACACCTATTATCTAAAAGATGGACAAGGTCAGTATAGGTATTTTCATATATGTGATACTGATAGGCAGACATCACACGCCATTTAAAAGACACCAAATTTCTCAGTAAGTACAACAACTGTGTCTAAATAAGTGTAAATAAATGGGTGTATGATATAGCTCCCTAAACTGTATGAATTCAGATATAACTAATAAAATCAGAAAGTGTGATGTCAAAGTAAGAATTTCTTTAATGTGTTCTTTGTGTCACATAGCTACACTTTCTTAACAGTATTCTTTCTGTTTTCTAATGATACTTGACATATGCATAAGAAGCATCACACTGCATGGAACCTACCTCATCTACAGTACTCCACTCAATTCAGGAAGTGTATCTAAAAGTACACCCAATACTCAGGTTCCATCTCTGTTTTACTTTCCAAAACAACCGTGAAAGATACCTCAAAGCCAAAAAAACAAGTGAAGCAAAATCTAAATGGACATGCATTCACCATCACCGTGCCAAAGTGATAGAAATGTCATGTTTAGGTAAAGTGAGCAGGTGCTCCCTCCTCTACAATGGGCATAGTCTTGATCCTCTTAAAAGATTACTGTCTGTATTCTCCAAGGCAACACCTTTTAGTTAAGATGAGCTTTACAAGGCTGAATCTGCAAACATGCTGGATGACAGGACCTTGAACTGATTTTGTGTAGAGAAGTACTAGTAATGAGCATGAATGTACTTCAAAACAAGAAAAATTGAACTGATTTAATCTCCTCTCTGTCCAGCATCCAACTGGGGGTATTTGCAATGGCTGGACGGGTGCCAGCTATGTCTGCTAACTTGACCAAGGCTGGACCGGGATCTGACGAGGTACCGGTGGTTTAGCATCCTGTCAGCCAGGCGCAGACCATGGGCAGATTCAAGTTCCAAGGCCAAAGTATTTAATGGGCAGGGCAAAAAGTAAAATCGAAAAACAAGCAGGTGTCAGAATAATCATGAAGCGAGAATAAGCGTTGCATGAAAAAAACAGAACGACACGGAGTGATGATCGGACACAGAGGCATGGCTTCAGCAAACTCGACGTCTAAATTGAAAATAACAACAGGTGCATGCGTAAATTGGCATGCTACAAAATCAAACGCGGACACCCGTCTCCAGCAAGTTACACAATGGCCCAGCAGAGGTCGCCAGAAAGCCGCCTTCTTCGGCAGGAAACCTGACATAATAGTGAAATTTTTCCATAGACAGCAAGCAGGTAAGCCAAGCTATTGGTTTCTATCCAGATTTTATCCGAAAATGCTGCAGATTTTGTCATTAGTTCAAAATGTGACAAGATTTATTCAAAAATATGTAACTTCCATTTCTTTAACATTACATTATTGATAACATTTTGAAACATTGTGCAAAATTGTTCATGATTTGTTAAAAAGGTTTGTCAGTGGTTAGTGGAAATTGGACATTTTTCCTATTGAATGTAGTATGCAAGTCATCATCAGGGAAATCTAACAGTTTCTCACACTCACTCCTGCATACTTTGTAGACTGCTTTGCTCATGCTGACTTTCACACCAATTGCAATTCCTACATGTACAAAGGCACATTCATTCGAGGCAATCCCTACAAATATTGACAGGTTTGGTTGTTTGGGTTTGTTTTTTCTAATTATAAATGACTAGCTGGACATCTTCACCCATCTTCCTATGCGTCAAACATGGGAACCTAATTATACCTCCCACCGCAACTGCTCCCGGCACATTAGGATACCCAAATTAAATGTGGATTACTGAACATTGGATCTCTAACTTCTATGGCCATATCGGTCAATAATTTGATATCTGAACGTCACTTTTACATATTATGTCCTATTGAAACCTGGCTGCGGCCCAACGAGCACGTCAGCCTTAGTGAAGCCACTCCTCCCAGTCATGTTGATAACTCAAGCCTCCAATTCAACCCTGGTCCCAAAGCATGTCACAACTCCCTCAAAAGCCTTGTTCTTACTCTCGATCCTGTATGTCACTGTGTACTGGCCCCCGGGCCCATTCTTCAAGTTTCTAAGGGAATCCTTAGAATTCCTATCATCCCCAATTATCATGACAGATGAGGTGATTATAGAAGGAGATTTTAACATTCATGTGGATGTTGAGACCGATAACCTTAGCACTGCCAATCTCTCATTGCTGGACTCCACTGGCTTCTCTCAAATGGTCAGTAAACGCACTCATCACTTTAATCACACCCTCAACCCTCATAATCCTGTTCTTTCAGACCACTTCTTAGTAACCTTCGAATTCCGTCTGCATGATTACACACCTCCCACCAAAACAGTATTCTCGAGATGTTTTATCAGACAGTGCTGTAGCTAGATTTAAGGAAGCCCTTCCATCTGCACTTCGTTTCACTCCAACAATGCCATCATTCGATAGTCTTACTCCCTCCATTATAGACCACCTACTTGATAATGCCACCCGCTCATTGTGCACAACTCTGGACACTGCTGCGCCCTTAAAGAAAACAATAAAACAGAGGAAGCTGGCTTCATGGTACACTACCCAAACCGGTCAAACTAAAGAAAACCTCACGTAAACTCGAAAGGATCTGGCGCACAACTAATTTGGATGATTCTTGCTTAGCCTGGCAGGACAGTCTGAGAACTTTAAGAAAAGCCCTCTGTGAAGCCAGGGCCGCCTACTACTCTACACTAATCGAGGAAAATAAAGACAACCTTGGCCAAGATGACTTTGAGTCATAAATCTACATATCCGTGTATTCCTGCTGATCTTAACAGCAATGACTTTATGACCTTCTTCCATAGCAAAATTCTAACAATAAGAAACAAAATTAGTGCTCTGAGTCACACAGATGCAGCTGAGCAGGATCTGGCCCAGGGCCCAGGAATCTTGTCCGTCCCTAGACTGCTTCTCCCCTATCACCCTCCCTGCATTAACGAAAATAATCTCCTCAGCTAAATCAACAACCTGTATGTTAGACGCAGTTCCAACTAGCCTGCTCAAAGAAGTCCTTCCCTATTTAGGAACATCTGTACTTATGATATGATTAATATGCATCTATTACTTGGCTACGTACCACAGTCTTTCAATGTTGCTGTAATCTAATCTCTTCTTTAAAAGACCACCCTTGATCCAGGGGTCTTTGCTAACTACAGACCTATTTCTAACCTTCCTTTCCTCTCCAAGATCTTACAGAAAGTTGTCGCTTAATAGTTTTTCAACTACCTGCAGAGCAATAATCTATTGGAGGAGTTTCAGTCAGGTTTCAGAATGCAGCACAGCACCGAGACAGCACTGGTGAAGGTCACAAATGACCTCCTAACCGCTTCTGATAAAGGTCTCGCTTCTGAGCTTGTTCTTCTAGATCAGGGGTGTCAAACTCACTTCCATCGAGGGCCACATCAGTGTGGTCATGGCCCCCAAGGGGCCAGATGCCAATGGCATTTATTAAGGAAGTATAGATGTAATTTGATGTAAAATGTCACAACTCATTTAGAAATTTCTAATATTAACAATTTTTCACTTATTCAACGTACAAATATCCAATTTGAATAGATTAAAAATATGTCAGAGATTTGATATTATTCTATCACAAATCCTTCTATTTAATCAGGAGAAGAAACCCAATTAATCAATTAACAATCAATCAACGAGTTAACAACCTGGTTCCCTTCTTCCCCTCTTGATAAACTGACATTTTATCTGGTGTGTGTATCTGGTCAGGGCTAAGATGCTGTCACTTAGTAACATGATTCTCGTGCATTTTGGGAGATGTAGTTTTTGAGTCAATACAATACAATACAATACAATACAATTTAATTTAGCGCTAGTCAATGCACGTTTAAATGAGGGAGATTCATGTTGAAACGCATCAGGTGCCATTCAGCCTGTGGACCTTGAGTTGACACCGGTGTTATTTTGAAACAGTCGCTCAAGCGCTCGCGAGCCACATAAAATGATGCCGTGGGCCGCATCTGGCTCCCAGGCCTTGAGTTTAACACCTGTGTTCTAGATCTCAGTGCCGCATTCAACACCATTGGCCATCCGATCCTTTTACATAGGTCAGAAGATCTGATCGGCATCAAAGGAACCACCTTAAGCCGGTTTAAGTCGTATCTATGAGATAGACCTCAGTTTATACATGTTAACAACGTGTCCTCTGAGCACTCGAGGGTTAGACATGGAGTCCCACAGGGCTCCATACTTGGAACAATTCTGAAAACACTCTATCAACTTCCATCGCTATGCTGACGATGCACAGCTGTATCTATCAGTGAAACCTGAGGAAACCAACCATCTGGCTAAACTCGAAGCTTGCCTTAGGGACATAAAAACATGGATGACCAGTAACCTTCTATTGCTCAACGGAGATAAAACTGATATTATTGTTTGAGGTCCAAAGCACCTTAGAAACTCCTTATGTAATGATATCGCTACCTTGGATGGCCTCCAATTGAAGGGTTTTCTTTGATCAGGACCTGTCACAGAATGCCCCCATCAAACAAATGTGAAGAACTGCCTTCTGTCTCTTACATAACATTGCTAAGGTTAGGCACATGCTGTTACTAAAAGATGCTGAGAAGCTCATTCACGCTTTTAGTTACCTCCAGGCTGGATTACAGTAATTCCTTATTCGCAGGCTGTAGCAACAAGACACTGAAGCCTCTGCAGCTGGTTCAGAATGTTGCAGCACGTATACTAACAGGAACCAAGAAAAGAGACCACATCTCCCCAGTGTTAGCCTCTCTGCACTGGCTGCCTTTGAAATAGAGAATAGAATTCTAAATCCTTCTCCTCACTTATGAGGTGCTCAATAATCGGGCACCATCGCACCTTAAAGACCTGATTGTGCCTTATCATCCAACCAGAGCTCTGCGATCTGAAAGTGCAGGGTTACGAGTGATTCCTCAAATCAATAAGAGTGGAATAGGGCAGAGCCCCTGTCTTGAGGAACCATCTTACAGCTCCAGTCCGGGGGGCGGATACCCCCACTGCTTTTAAAAGTGGCCTAAAAACTTTCTTTTTTGATAAAGCTTATAGTTATACAAAACTATGTGACTAGAATGAGATGACACATTGAGCTTTCCTCTCCTCCTCTTCCATGATCTCCTCTCCCTCTCCGCCTCACTTGCATCCTTGCCTTCATACCTGTCTCGCAAATGCATGTTATTAATTGGGCTTTTTCCCCAGAATTTTGTCTCGCGCTTTATGAACCTGCAGCCGGCAGATAGAGCACCACCAGTGATGACGGACCTCCACACATCTGGGTCCAGTTCCTACTGCTGTGCATCCCTACACCTGTGCATCCCCTCACCTGTCTCTGTCTCCCTCTGTCTCTCTCTCAACCCAACCGGTCAAGGCAGTTGGCTGCCCACCTGCAGCCTGGGCTGCCAGAGGTTTCTTCCCTTTTATGGAAGTTCTTCCTTGCCACTGTTACTAATGGGGATACGTTGGGTCTTGGTCCATTCCCTAGATCTTGACTGTTAACATGTTGAGGAGCACTACTGCTCCATTTTGTAAAGTGCCTTGAGATACTGTAACTCCTGTTATGATTCGGCACTATACAAATCAAATTGACTTGATTTGACTATCATTTTCCCTTGCTGTACTCCGGTATATCTTAAAATCCTCCTCCATTATGTCCGTTCCCCAAAAAACAGACACCTCCATCCCTTACGACGTCATATCAACCACTCAGTCCTGGACAACTCCGATTCCCCCCAGTTTGCCCATTGCCTCATCCACTCAGTGGATGATGCAGTGGCAATAGCCCTATACCACAACCTTCAACACCTGGAAGGCAGCAGAACATACTGTATGTCTTAATGTTCTCCCTGGACTACAGCTCTGCCTTCAACACCATATGACCGAATAAACTGACAGACCTCAACATCCACCCGCAGACCCAACTGCAACTGGATCCTGGACTTTCTGATGGAAAAACCACAAGTGGTGAGAATGGGAGGACTGGTGTCGCAGAGCTCACGGTCAGCAAAGGCTCCCGACAGGGTCGCTGCCTCAGCCCAAAGTTCCTCATGCTGCACATCAATGACTGCGTCTCCACTCAGGACTATACCCTCATCGTCAAATATGCTGATGACACCACTATCCTGAGGCTCATCAAGGATGAGGACAAGGTGGGATACAGCACCACCATGAACAACAGTATTGTCTTTGGTGAGGAGAGTGACCTTATTCTAAACACAGACAGAACCAAAGAAATAGTGCTGGACTCCAAGAGGAGGCCCCTGCCTGCACCGCCTCTAGTCATCAAATGGTGGAGTCCCTTTGTCATCAAAGGTGGAGAGACCAGACAGCTTAAGATTCCCAGCACTGCAGGTTACATCTGACCTGCTCTAGACCCCCAACACCACAGCCATAGTGAAAAAAGCCCAACAAAGGCTTAACTTAACTGTTCAGGGAAGCAGGTCTGAAACATCTCCCTCTGACCAAGGCCTACAGAGGAGTGATAGAGAGCATCCTCACCACAGGCATCACTGTATGGCAATGCCACAAATGCGGATAGTAGGACTCTGCAAAAGGTCGTAAGGACTGCAGGCAGAGAGAATCGTGAGGACAAAACTTCTGTCCATGGACTCAATGTACAAGCAGCGCTGTCAGAAATAAGCAGAGGGAATCATCAGAGACCCACTCCACCCAGCTCAGCCTTTGCTCAGACACAAACATTGCTTGTGCAATCTGAGACTCAGGAGAGTAGACAATATCATCACCGGTAGGCTGCTTCCCTGCCACAATCAGACTGATGGCACAACAATAACTACTGGACATGTGTTTTAAGCAATTCACCTTACAGTGGTGCAATATTTCAGAAGCACAGTAACCTTCTTTAAGTGCAATTACTTCCCTGTATGATGTGACATAATGTGTATGCGGAGCCATCCTTTGCCCTTTTTCTTACTTTCTTACTTATCTCTTATTTGGAGTGTACTATTGATATGGTTCTTTTCTTGTCTTTTATTCGCTGACCTCTCTTTCTTTCCTCCAACCTATCTTTCCTTCTTAACACGTGTTAATCCTGAGAGAGCTCCGCACAAAGATTTCCTCTGTATTGGGACCGCTGGTCCGTGTAACAAAATAAAAACGTTGAACCTTGAATGTGAATATGCCTGAATGGAAAAACAGCATGCCGATCTGGAGCAGAACCCGAATGGCTGACAGTTTGCCGTTGCTGGTCGTGTTCGAGCTGCGATCTGCGGGTTAATGAGGTACATGACACAAAGACTCCAGCTGAATCAGTAACATGCATTAACAAGACATGTGGGCAGGTGAGAGAGAGAAGAAGAGGAGAAAGAGGAAGAGGAGATAGAAGCTCACAGCATCAAGAGAAATCCCCCAGCAGTCTAATTCTAGGAACATACCTTGAACCAACTATAAGCTTTACCAAAAAGGAAAGTTTTTAGCCTACTCTTAAAAGTAGTGAGGGAGTCCACTCTCCAGACTGAAACTGGACAATGATTACACCGAAGAGGAGCCTAACAGTTGAAGGTTCTGTCGCCCATTCTCTCCCCCTTTGTACTCTGCGTTCTGGAATCGCAGGGTTCTGGTTGGATGATAAGTCACCAACAGTTCAAGATATGATGGTGCCTGATCATTGAGAGCCTGGTAGGTGAGGAGGAGGATTTTAAATTCTATTCTCAATTTTTATAGGCAGCCAGTGCAGAGAAGCTAGCACAGGACAAATGTGGTCTCTTTTCTTAGTTCCTTAGGCCTTAGCGACTTATTGCTACAGCCTGATACTAAAGAATTACAGTAATCCAGCTTGGGAGGAAAAAAAGCATGAGTCAGTTTTTCAGTATCTTTTAAAGGCAACATGTGCCTAACCTTGACAATGTTACGTGGGTAGAAGAAGGCGGTTCCTGATATTCGTCTTATGTGCGAGTTGAATGACATATCTTGATAAAGGATAACAACTAGATTTTTCACAGTACACCTAGAGGCCAAGATAAAGCCATCAAGAGTAGTAATATTATTATAAAGTGTATTATAAAGTGTATCTCAGGTGTTCAGGACCAACAACAATAGCCTCAGTTTTATCCGGGTGTAGTAACAGAAAATTACAAGTCACCCACATTTTTTTGTCCCGAAAGCAAGCCTGAAGTTTTGCTAGTTGGTTGGTTTTGTCAAGCTTCATCGATTGATACAGTTGTGTATCGTCTGCATAAAAATGAAATGGATAGAGTGTTTCCTGATAATACTGCGTAGGGCTGGGGTCGGCAACCCAAAATGTTGACAGAGCCAGATTGGACCAAAAAAGGAAAAAACAAATCTGTCTGGAGCCGCAAAATAAATGAATGAATAAATAAAAGCCGTGTATGAGCCTTATTACTGAATTTGATATTTATTGTACAAATTTTCACAGCATTGGAAAACGTCAAGAATATCTGTGTCATATCTGTCCTCCCAGAAAAAACATATCAAAACTAAAAAAAAAAAAAATTGTATTTCCCCCCCAATCTTTTTCCATTTTCATACATTTTTGAGAGTGATCCAGGGAGCCACTAGGGTGGTGCTAAAGAGCCACATGTAGCTCCGGAGCCGCGGGTTGCCGACCCCTGGCCTAGGAGAAGCATATACAAAGTGAACCGAATCGGTCCAAGCACAGAGCCCTGCGGAACTTCATGCCGAACCCTAGTAGGTCTAAAGGATATATCGTTAACATAAACAAACTGAGATCTGTCTGACAGATATGAGTTAAACTAACTTAAAGAAGTTAATTTGATACCAATTAGATCCTCTGGCCTTTGTAAAAGGATATGACGGTCAAATGCAGCACCGAGATCCAAAAGCACAAGCACAGAAATAAAACCTTTATCTGAAGCAATCAGGAGGTCATTTGTGACCTTCACCAGTGCTGTCTCGCTGCTGTGATGCACTCTAAAAACTGACTGAAATACATCAAATTAACTATTGCTCTGCAGGTAGTCACTCAACTGATTAGAGACAACTCTCTCCAGGTTCTTGGAGAAAACAGAAAGGTTAGAAATAGGCCTGTAATTAGCTAAAATCCCCAAATCAAGAGTTGTTTTTTAAGAAAAGGCTTAATCACCACAACTTTAAAAGACTGTGGCACATAGACAGTTAATAATGACTAATTAGTCTAGTTGGAACAGCGTCTAATACACAGGTTGGTGGCCTAGCCGAGGAAATCATCTTGGTTAATATGGGAAGGTTGAAAGGGGAGAAGCTGTTTAGGGACCATGACCTCAGACCATACGCACAACATCTATCCTCACCGATCCCAGTGTACAGGTACGCTAACCTGAAAAACAGCGGCAAGTACATACGGAGCGCTGTTATTGACGTTCACTTAGACTTAGATTTGATCTGACTAGATTGGCTGCGTAAGTAAATATGTGGGAACTGTGTTCAGTCATTATACGTTTATTAAATCTAAACATCGGGAGCAGTGCGTGAATGCGCAAGCATGAAGTTTAGAGGGAACACTGACCGTGGCCTGTCTTGCTTTAGTAGAGAATTAGAGAACTGTGCACTCTGCAGGTAGCGAGTTTTCAAAGAGCATGCAGAGCACAGAAATCCTCTCACAGAGTGGCCTCTCAACAGATCCCGCTTCCCCAAAAACACACTAGTGGATCAATGCCATGATTCACAACTTGTGTTGAGGGAGGAGAGAAATCACAGCAAAGACATCCCAGTGCAAATCCAGCTCGTGCCAACCCTGGGATTTTTGGCCATCGGGACATTTCAGGGAGAGACTGGAGACGAGCGGCATTTTGCAGCCGCAGCGACCCTAAGGAGAATCATGCTGGCAGTGTTGGGGGCAAGTATTTCTCCATCCCGGATTCACATCCAGGTCCCACACAAAGATTTCATGCCATCGACTGCAAGATTGCGCCCTCATCGCAATAAAAGCACCATCACACAATGAATTCAGTTGCGTGAACAGGAGAGGATTTCATTCAATCAATGCACGAATAACCAGTGATGCAAGTGTGTGTCCGTTTAAATTTGCTGTCCGGTGGAGAAACGCACAACCCAATCATCCTGCAGAGCAGCGTTGTGGGTTTGCACCTCCAAGCAGGAGGTCTGTGCCACTGACGCATCGTTACAGGGATCATTCCTATCATAAATAGTCATTTGAGGGCATTTCTGAATGCAAATGACCCCAAACATGCACAAGCTTGGCAGGTTCAGGTGACATTTATCATCTCCAATTCCATACATGCATACGCAATGGTTCCTCTGCCCCTGGGGCCTCATTTACTAACCGTGCATGGAAAAGGTTCTATTTCTGATCACACAGACGACTAAAAAGTACCAAAAAATCAGCAATTACTAAACGTGATGAGACCGAGTCACATGCACATATATGCGCAATCGACGATAATAAATGTCACCTATGCGTAACCGCCACGCTCATGCATGTTTGGGATCATTTGCATGAAGAAAAACCCTCAAATATTGGTAGGAACATTCCCTTTATAAACGCGTAAATAGATATTCTCCTCAAACCATAACATGGAAAAGAGGACAAAGAAGAGGAACTTCTCCAATACCAAAATCGAGTTACTAGTCAGAGAGGTGAAGAACAGCCAACAACAATCATTTGGGACACTACATGCAGGTACTACCTCCTAAAGCAAAACTGCAGCGTGGGAGAAGGAGGCAACAGCCGTTAACACTGTTGGGAAGGACGGGAAATTGATGGCAGAAATGATTTAAAAATGGTTTGACATCAAACTCACCGCTAAAAAGCGCGTAACAGCTTACAGACAAGAAATATCTTCAACTGGAGAAGGACAAGTGAACATCTGGATACAACCGATGGACACCCACATTGCTAACATTATCGGCAACACTGCCTTCCGCGGTGTCAGGTCTAATCATTCTCTATTAATAGGCTTTAGCAACAAGTCCCTAAAGCCACTCTAGCTGGTTCAGAATGCTGATGCATGTTTATCAATAGGAGCTAAGAGAAGAAACCACGTTTCTCCTGTGTTGGCTTCATCACTTTGTTTGATGTCTGCCTATATAATCTAGAATAGAGTTTCAAATTCTTCAGCTCACCTGCAAGGCGTTGATGATCCGGCACCATCATATCCTCAAGAGCTGATTGTGCCTCACCATCCAACTAGAACTCTGCCATCCAAGAACGCAGGGTTACTGGTGATTCCTAGAATTTATAGAAATAGAATAGGGGGCAGAACCTTCAATTATCAGGCTCCTCTCCTATGGAACCATCCTCCAGTTCTAGTCCGGGGAAGCAGACACCCTCACTACATTTAAGAGAAGGCTTAAAACTTTCCCTTTCAACGAAGATTGTGGTGAAACCAAGTTATGCTGCTACAGATTTAGACTGCCAGGGGATTTCTCATGATGCACAGAGCCTCTCTCCTTTCCTTTTCCTCTTTTCTCCCCTCTCCTTTTCCCCTACTGCTCTCTCTCTCTCATCGGTACACACCCATGTCTTATTAATGGATGTCACTAATTTGGCCTCTTCCCCACAGTCTTAGTCAACCCGTAAATCGCAGGTGGAACATCACCAGTGATGACTGATGTGCTTCTGTGATGACAAACCTCCAAAACATCCTGGCCCTGCTCGTGATCCACCATGCTATGCTTATATTTGAATATATCTACATACACTTAATATATGCTAAATTCAGTCGTGTGGTCACTCACATTACTTACTTCTGTGCATTTGTATACCTATATATGCCTCTGTTTCTGTCTTTCAACCCAATAGGTCAAGGGAAATAGATGCCCACCTGCAGCCTGGCTGTCCGAGGTTTCCTCCCAATAAAGGAGAGTTTTTCCTCGCCACCTTCACAAAGTGCTTGCAACTGGGGAAAATGTGTTGGGTCTCCCTCTGTAACTTTTATAGTTCAGTCTTTACCTGCTCGATCTTGGGGAGCACCTTGGGATAACTTCTGTTTTAATTTGGTGCCATACAAATAAAATAAGACGGAATTGAATTGAAATTGAATATCCCCGACAATATGGTCACCACCAGACAATATATGTACTGTATATACAAGGGTTTTTGGGAAGGGAAGAGATGAATGTAACAGTAGAGCTGTGCATTACAGGATGACGCATCTTTGTACACTGACTGTGCCTTACACACTACTACAGTATTTGCATTACAAAACCCCCCCCAGCAACACACATCCCCTCATGCACCACACAACATCTTGCCCCCACCCACAACGCAACACACTACAAACTCCCCCTACCCCGCCCTCTCGACAACACAAGACAACACCCCACGCAACACACATCATCTCCAGAGTGCACTACTGTACATACAGTACCTCAGTGCAACGAATACGCAAAGTAATGCATAATGTCTATACAATTGTACTCATTGTACTCTCAGAGCTGCACATACATTTAAATAGACAGTACTCATTGATAGGTTCTGAAATACAATACAATTACAATACAATTTTATTTGTATAGCGCCAAATCATAACAGGAGTTATCTCAAGGCGCTTTACAGGATGGAGCAGGTAGTGCTCCTCAGGCTACAGGTGGGCGGTCAACTGCCCTGACCGCTCGGGTTGGGAGAGAGAGGGAAGGAGAGAGAGGTAGAGAGGCAGAGAGAGACAGACACAGGTATAGGGATGCACAGCAGTAGTAGGAGCAGGACCCAGATGTTCGCAGGTCCATCATCACTGGTGGTGTTCTACTTGCCAGCTACGGGATAATAGAGCATAAGACAACACTTTGGGGTTGGGTTAGTAAATGTTGTATGTTGTAAACTGTACATTAGTTAGTTAGTTAGGTTAGTTCGTTAGTTGTGCTCTGCTGTCCCTTCCCATGACCTGTTTGCCCTCTTGCCCCAGATAAGGAGTTAAACACTTTCATGCCCAAGGGGACAAGAGATTTCTCAAAGCCTGTTGGTCTAGGAAAGTAGCAGGCTGAGCACTGTGCAGGCTCCTCTGCCTGCTATTGACAGTGCGCAGAGGCAATAAATGGATGTTCCATGATTGTAGAAGACCACACATGCAATCACACACTTTGCAACAGCAGCAGCCACCATCACTTAATGAAGCTGTTTGGTGTTGTGTTGCATACTGGGCACACAGCATCCATCCATCCATTCATTTTCTGCCGCTTATCCGGGGCCAGGCTGCAGGGGCAGCAGTCTCAGAATGGAAGCCCAGACTTCTCTCTCCCCTGACACCTCCTCCAGCTCCTCTGGGAGGACCCTAAGTCATTCCCAGGTCAGCTGGGAGAAATAGTCCCTCCAGTGTGTCCTGGGTCTTCCTCTGGGCCTCCTCCCAGTGGGACATGCCCGGAAGCGTCCAGGAGGCATCCGAAAAAGATGTTCGAGCCACCTTAACTGGCTCCTCTCAACGTAGAGGAGGGGCAGCTCTACTTTGAGCTCCTCCTGAGTGAACTTCTCACCCTATCTCAGAGTTGAGGAGTGGTGAGTTGGCAGGTGGTGAGTTGGATAGCTCTGCCCCTCTCTTCACCTGAATGTCCGAGACATGTTGCCTGGATTGGTGTCACCCTGGAGCCTGGCTACTTTTCTACAGAAATTTTATGATGTGTTTTTTTCCAACAACTTAACACATAGCTCTCGTAACTTATTGTCCATAGTTTTCAACTGTTCCCGCGTCTCGACTCGACTCGACTCGGGTTAGGGTTAGGGTTAGGGTCGACTCTAACCCTAAGCCTCGACTTGAGGTAGGTCAGATCTGAGCAGAGTACGAGGCTGATTTGGCAAATAAATGGAGCAAGCTTTGTAGAAGAACACACACTGGAGTGATTATGAAGGCCTCTCTGTGTGATTATAGGCTGGGTAATTTTGTTACTGCCAGCATGGAGGGCAGTAATGTGTGGCAGTGTCGTCATCTTGTGTAGCAGTGCCACTTTGTCATTTTGTAATGTAATATTAATGGAGCAGCTGTGGCAGCTGTGGGCCATGGTTGTCCAAACTTTTTTTTAATGAGGGCCAGATTTGCGGAGTTAAAGAAGCCCGAGGGCCAAGGCTGTCATCCGAGAGTTCAGTTCAATTCAATTTTATTTGTATAATGCCAAATCATAGCGGAAGTTATCTCAAGACACTTTTCAAGACAGAGTAATGAAAAGACCAAACTGCTAAACAATTACAGAGACCCAACCCATTCCCTATTGGTCAGCACTAGGCAATAGTGGCAAGGAAAAACCCCCTTTAGTGGGCAGAAACCTCAGGCACATCAAGCTGCAGGTGGTCGGTCATCTGCCTTGACCGTTTCGGTTGAAAGGGAGACAGAGATACAGTGGCAGAGGCAGGCAAACAGATGCACACCAGTAGTCAATAATAGAAACCAGATTA
Organism: Carapus acus; assembly: GCA_900312935.1. Classification (NCBI taxonomy): domain Eukaryota; kingdom Metazoa; phylum Chordata; class Actinopteri; order Ophidiiformes; family Carapidae; genus Carapus; species Carapus acus. The sequence goes on from OMPJ01021183.1 coordinate 23,412, forward strand.
CAATTGAATTTAGCATATATAAAGTGTATGTAAAAATGTTTGAATAAGGCATGAGGATCAGGAGCAGGGCCCACACGCTTGGGCGGTCCGACATCAGAGGCACGTCAGTCATCACTGGTGTTGCTCCAGCCGTGATTTGTTGGTTTGACAGAGCACGAGACACAAGGACTCCGGGGAGGAAGCCGAGTTAAAAAAGACGCATCAATGACACATGGATGTGTACAGGTGAGAAAGAGGGGAAGAGAGGAGAAAGGAAGAGGAAAAAAGAGGCTCAGTGCATCTTAAGAAGTCCACCGGCAGTCTAATTCTATGGCAGCGTAATTAGGCCTATCTGTGGGCTTCATTGAAAAGGAAAGTTTCGCCGGCCTATTGGCCTCTCCCATCCCCATCCTGTGGGCTCTCACACACTCGGCGGAGATCTCGCTGCTCCCACTGACAACCATCGTATCCCACCTTAGTTTAGACAATCAAAGTGGGATGGTAACACTGTCGTGCAATGCTAATTAACAAAAACAAACTTAAGACAGTGCCTTGGCTGTGTGTCTTGACTTAATGGCAGGGGACTATTACTTGATCAGTGACTCGTGGTGTGTTGGTTGCAGTTTCAGGAAAGGGGGACCTAGCATCATCATGTTCCAACTGGTCTGCTTAAAGAAGTCTTTACAGAACCTCTTCACTGAATATGATTAACATGCTTTTGTTAGTTGTCTAGGTACCAGTCTTTCAAAGTTGTTGAAATCAGAAGTCTTGTTTGATTCAAGGGTTTTAGCTAACTATAGGCATATTTCTAGCCTGCCTTTTCTGTCCAGGATGCTGGAGAAAGCCGTTGTCAATCAGTGGAGTGACTATCTACAAAGCAATGGTATACATGAGGACTTTCACTCAGGTTTCAGAGTGCATCCCAGCACCAACACAGCTCTGCTGAATGTTACAAATGACCTCTTAGATACCACAAACAAAGATCTCTTTTCTGTGCTTGTTCTTCCATATCTCAGTGCTGCATTTCACACCATCGACCATCAGATCCTTCTGCAAAGGCTTGCGGATTTGATCAGCATCAAAGGCGCTGCTTTAAGATGGTTTACGTCTTATCTTATCAGATAGATTCAGACTATACGTGTTAATAATGTGTCCTCTGAGCACAACTTGGCTAGACATGGAGTTCCGCCAGTCTCTGTGCTTGGACCTCTACAGTATATGATTACTCTAGGTCAAGGGTAACCAACGCTGTGCCTGCGGGAACATGTGTGTACATAGGGACCACAGCATGTCCTAAAATGTGGGAACTTTTACCATTCAGCAGTTTCTTCACATAGTTTTACTTCTTCTACTATTATCATTATATTTGCTAAAAGGACATCTGTGCAGTTGAGTTATTTGGGAAGTTTGTACTTTGTACTATTCATTGCCCATGATGTTGCCGTCAGTCTCAAAATGGTTGGCAACCCCTGCTCTGGGTAGAATCATCAGGATACAACTTAAAAGTTGATGCACACTTGTGTTTATCAGTGAAGTCTGATGAAACCAAACATCTAGTTAAACCCCAGGCTTACTCTGGAGACATAAAAATGTGGATGACTTGTAGCTTTCTCTTACTCAACTCAGATACAACTGAGGTTACTGTTGTTGGTCCTGAACACCATAGGAACTCACTTTGTAATAACCAGCAAACCTGTAAAAATTATGGGTGTAAAAAAATGTGGGAGTTATCTTTGATCGTGCCATGTCATTAAACGCTCACGTTAGACAAATGTCAAGAACTGCCATCTTTCACTTGCATGATATCACTATGGTTAGGCACTTGCTGTTCTAAAAAGATGGCAAAAAAACATTTTCATGCTTTTGTTATTTCCTGCCGGTATGTCTGTAATTCTTTATCATCAGGCTGTAGCAACAACAAACTGAAGCCTCTCCAGCTGGTCCAGAATGCTGTGGTACATGTATTAACAGGAACTTGTAAAAGTCAAAATCAACTTTATTGTCAGATCCTACGTATGTACAGACATATAGGGGGCAGTTACAGAATACATATAAGAGTAAATGTAAAAAGAACATGAAATGTAGGGAGCAATGTACAGGGGAATACAAAATGTATACAATGACAACAAGTCCAATGGCAGTGGAAATCCAATGGCAGTGCAAAGTACATAACTAAAAAAACAGACCACATTTCTCCAGTGTTAGGTTGTCTGCACTGGCTTCCTATAAAATCGAAAATAGAAATTAAAATTCTTCTCCACATCTACAAGGCCCTTAATGATCATGCACCATTATACCTTAAAGAGCTGATGATGCCTTATCATCCAACCAGAACACTGCAATCTCAGAAAGGAGGGTTACTTGTGACTACAATCTGTAAGAGTAGTATGGGTGGCAGTGCCTTCAACTATCAGGCTCCTGTCCTGTGACACCATCTTCCAGTTACAGTCCAGGGGAGGGCACACTACTTTTAAGAGTAAGCTAAAAACTTTCTTTTTTTGGTAAAGCCTATAGTTAGTCCACACTCCCTGCTCGTATTAGTCAGCATTTTTTGGTGACATTTAGAAGCAGGGTGTTGTCTGTGAACCAGATTTTCCATGCCAGAAGGCGAGAGGTGGCAATTTCTTTTCATTCAACAACAGATGAGTAAAAAAGAATATTCATTTTTTTTCGTCTTTTCAGTCAGATAATTTCACCCCTGAATGATTGAATAATAACAATAATAATAACAACAAGATAACTTGTGATTTTCACATTCTCATTTATCATTGAACTATATGCAAAGCTGACAAAAGGAATTGTTACCTATTATACAGAGAGCTCTGATGTGTGATTGGATTGGGTTCAAAGAAGTGCCATATCCTGAGTCAGCAGGTAGCTGCTGGCCTTTACGGCTACCCTGGCCTTTTTCACTGAGAAATCCAGGGATTGTTGTCATGGACAGTAAAACATACACTTAGACTTTTACATCTCCGCAACACAGGCAAGTAGAAACTGCTCATAAAATGGACTTCACAAGAGCCACCATGTGGTCAACCCCACAAGCTACATCCGTCACATGACCAGGCAATGTTACCTGAAAGAAAAGAAAAAAAGTCAAAATAAAACTGATGTTACCCCACTGAAAACAGTACTCAAAGTCACAACACATTTGAAATACACAATACAAATGAAGATTAATGCAGCCATTGGCTGAGGTAGTCACTTGTGACCTGAGACAAATAGCCTCATGTCAAGCTTCTCCAGTCTTTGCTTGGCTGATCCAATCATATTATCCCCATTCATAAAGTCCCCATTCAACAATTGCAATAATCAAAACGTAAGCGGTTGCAAATAATGGAATTCATCGGTCCCTCATTTATCGTAGGAGTTACGTTCTAAAAATATCTGCAATCGACGAAATCCACAGAGTAGTCATGTTTGATGGCGAAAGGTAGAATTAAGTTCAAAGTAATGTTTTGCTTCCGTTACCTGGTTTTGCATGTGTTGAATACCAGTGCCTTGTGTATGGCTGAAGTACAGAAATAGACCGCACCTTACAATCCCGTGCCCTTTATGGTGTACAAAATGCGGTACCCACCTACCAACCCACCTACTGCTAATATTGAACCTTTTCACAATATTCCAATCCTCTGAGATACTGACTGATTTTGGGGTTTTCATTAGGTGTCAGTTGTGATTATCGAGATTGAAAAAAATAAACACTTGTGTGGAATGCATGTAGACATTACACAAGTTTCACTTTCTGAATGGAATTACTGAAATGAATCAACTTTTTCATGATAGCCTAATTAAATGAACAGCAGTACAGATACACCAAAAAAAATGAATCAAGAATGTCATTACAGCAATTGAATTGTGCAATGAAATGACAATTTAAGATTCCTGATTAAAATAATTCAGTGTCTACACACACACACACACACACACACACACACACACGTCTATATACTGTAAAAAATATACTGCAAAATCTATTGTCTTACAACCCTAATACACACATACACACCTGCATCCACTCACACAACTGAAGATATCTATTAATGATACTTACTCTCCATGGGAAGTACTGGTCATCTTTTGTGCCAATGCCCAAACAGCCTCTCACATTCTTTCCCCACACAAACAGCTCACCCTGATCTGCCAAGAAATGATCATATAAGTATTTTAGGAATGCGCTGAGACAAGATTTCTCACAAAACTCATTGTCGGTAGCAATGACAATGAAGATGACATAAAACCTCCCAATTTCCCTAAAACATCTGGGCATGCTCCGCCACGCCCCTGAGACTGACTTGAACCGAGGTTAAGAATCACAGCCCTAGGGCAACCTCAGCATCTTCATCATCTTTTGGACTTAGCTGCTCTTTCTAAACCTCAGAGTACATCACAACAGGTCCCACAATCATCTTGATAACCTTCCCTTTCATTCTGCTGACATGACCTCACTCTTTCCATCACTTCCCAGGCAAAATCACAAAGCACATTTGCCCTTATGTAACAATAAACAAACAAGTGAGGGATTTTGCAGTTAAATCTTTGAATAATTCAAAGCTCGGATATGTGTTTGACATGTGTTAGACATTTAAGAATTGAGGGAATCCACAAAAAAAAAAAAAAACTTACTTGTGATAGCAGCAAAATGATGTAGTCCACACTTTATCCTTTTCACAGACACCGAGGGGTTAAACTCTGTGCATCCGAACAACATGGAGGGAATTATCTGTGGACTTGAAGATTCTGACACATTTGGTCCTTTCCCAAGAATGCCATAACCCCATACAAACACTTCCCCATTTTCTATTAAAACAGGAGGAGAGCATTTTACTTGAACTGTCATTACATGTACAATTGATGACACCAACAAGGTCAGAACATGAACAGTGGCAAAAAGTAAGTATGTGACATGGCAATTCAGTATGCATATTTACAAATCCAAGGCACTGACTGTGTTTTTATGTGCTTGTATTGCAAATCACCATTGAGAATGGCAACTTGTGTCCCTCCACATGCTGCCTGCACTACTTTTCCACAACTTTTGAGAGGGAGATGTTGAGGAGAGCTGATCTGTCAAAAAAAAAAGAAAAACATCATATTGAAGGTCGGGACACTAATAATCTCCAACATTGTCTATGGTGAGCTTTTAAAAAAAGTTATTAAAAAAAAAACCCAATATGTTTACTGAAACCAACATTTAGTGAATTATGTAGTATCTAGTGTTGTGTATGGTAGCAGTTGTGAAAAAGTAGAAGCTATCAATACAGTTACCAGTATTATGTATCACTACATTACAAAAAATCTTCCCACTCATGATGTGTTCTTTAATTTTTGAATAATTTCTGATAAATCTTTAATTTCCTAGATCACAAGATGAACCCGACCTTGGTAATTATTGATGTTACTTTCAACTAAGCAATCAGAAATACATGACAGAAAAAAGGTCAAATCGTCATACCTGTGTATGACAATATGTTAATGCATAAACCAGAGGTCGGCAACTACAAGCTCTGGAGCCGTATGTGTCTCTTTGGCGGTGCTCTAGTGGCTCCCTGGAGCATTTTTAAAATTGTCTGAAAATGAAAAAAGATGGGGGAAAATATTATATATTTTTTGTTTTAGTACAATTTTTCTGGGGGGAAAATATGAGTTTTTTTATTCATTTATTGACGTTTTCCAATGCTGTAAAAATGTGTAGAATAAATATCAAATTCATGAATAAGGCTTATATAAGGCTTTTAATTTTTTTGCGGCTCCAGACAGATTTGTTTTATGCTTTGAAGGTCCAACATAGCTCTTTCAACATTTTGGGTTCCCGACCCCTGGTAAAAATAGAAAATAAAATTCTTGATTTGAGTGAAAAAAATTAAACTCAACTCACAATTAAATTCATTATTAAAGTAATGAATTGACATAGGATGTAACACTGCAAAGGTAGTGTCACAAGACGATTAAAACTTCAACAAATCATACATTTTGGTTTGGACGGATGAAAATACACAGATCTATTGCTGACAGAGCCGAAAATATGCAATGACTTCTCATAACTGTCCAGAGAACCATCTAATGAAGTCCACCAATGAGCGGATGCTTTTGCATTATGCAGTTTGTCGCAAAATGGACATGATATTTGGTGTGGTCAAGAGTATGATTTTGTTGCATGTCACACCATAGTGAGTAGATGTAATAGTGACACTAGACCAATATCAGGCTTCCATTTGTCTACATCGAGTCTCTTATAATGCTGTCAGCCTAGAAACAGTCAGAATCTGAGACTGTAGATTTTTATCATCTGTAATGCAACATGCAACACGCTGATTTGTACCTGTGTTCTGTCAGTGACTGTGGCCAGCTGCAAGTATTCCGAATTTCCCCATCCAAATAACTGTCCGTCCTCCGACACTGCCAGACTGCAGTCTCCATAACTGCTGATCTGCTGCACCTTCACCCCAGCCAAATCCCCTCCCAATTCCACTGGTCTGGAGCTGATGTTATGGTGTCCAAGACCTGGGTAACCAGATGCACAGTTTGATGATTGGAGACATAAAACTCAGCGAAAAAGAAAAGGAAAGGACCACTGTTGCAAGATTTGCACTGTACATGTGCAAGTAATGCAAGCGTTTAAGTTCCATCGATCAATCAGTTGTATCGCCAGGGATCACAAGCAAAATAAAAAAGGGCTTTATGAAAAACACAGGCAGTTCCTTCTGCTATGGAACTGGGACGCCAGCGATCTTCTGGACAGTGCCGACAATTCCTTGAAGCGCCTTCCTGATTGCTGCTGTGCAGATGAAGAACCACACACAGATACAGTGTGTGAGAATGATCTGAATGGAGCACTTATAAAAGGATACTAGCAGTTCCTGTCTGAGGTTGTTGTTCCTAAAAATCCTGAGGAAGTTAAGTTTCTGCTACCTGGTGCTGAGGTTGATGCCTAAGGAGATACGTGGACCTTCCCTCACCCTCTGGGAGGGTCAAGACCAGGCAAGTCCGCTAATCCCAAATTCTGCAGTTTTGACACCAGTCTGTTTGGTACAAATGTACTTAATGCAGAGCTGAAGTCCACAAAGAACAGGCATGTGTAGGTCCCCTTATGCTCTAGATGGGACAGAGCAGTGTGGAGGACTGCTGTTATGGCGTCCTGTGTGGACCTGTTAGTCCTGTGCGTGAACTGAGGAGGGTCAAAGTGGGGATGCAGGACGGAGGTGATCTGGGTCTGAACCAGTTGGGTTCACTGTAGCCAGTACATTCCTCGCCTGGTGCTCCTGTGCAGGGACAGCTGCTGTCTCTATGTGTGTGTGTATGTATTTATGCATGAGTGGATGGGTGCCCTTTGTACATTTTGACACTTATGACAACTACTGTCATCGGCTTACCTGTTTGTCCATCTGCGCCCCATCCACATGCATATACCTTGCCCGTCTCAGTGAGAAAAAGGCTGTGATCCTGCCCACACACCACCTGTAAGAACCACAGACAATACAGGCTTTGAGTATCCAACATATTTTAATCAAGGCATTCCACTGCACTCTATGCAGTATACTATACTCTGACACTTGAATAAAGCACTCTCCTGTTCAACCAATATCTTCATAATATTCAGAACATCAGTGTTTAATCAATTGGCAGCTGGATAGTGCAGTGGTTAAGACCACTGAATATGAAGCCTCAGACAGGGGTTCGAATCCCAGTCAAGGCGAACACTTAGGTAAGACCCCTAATGCCAACACGTCTACCTGCATGGCGCCCCTCAAGGCGACATGTTTGCTAGCCCCGTGCTTGTTCTCTATGTGCAGGGCGGCAAGTAAGAATCTCAAATGTGCAGGGAAACTTTATACTGTGCATAAAGCTTGAATTATTATTATTATTGTCTGTGTGTATTCATGACAGAGGTTTAGAAGTCATATATAGATTTCTGTTCACTGATATGCATACATTTGTATTGCAGCAACTGTGGTGGCAGTTACACACAAACTGCATTCAGCTGATGTCATGCAAAGTAACTTAGATCTATGACGACAAGAGCCAACACAAAACTGCAGAACTACGCAGAGCCCTGAAATGGTGAGGCCTGTAGTGGACAATCTGAGCTTGAGGGAATTTGCATGATTTCTTCTACACTGCAAACTGCACTTACAGGTCACGTTTACACAGACAACTGAATACTTGTAAACTAAAACAAAGCAATGGTCAGATGTCTTTCTAGATGACTGATTTACTATAGTTCAAAACTTAACAAAAATTCACTGAAAGAGTGCAAACAACAGAGTTCTGCATTCTTAATTGCCCCGCATATGTACAGATCCAACTTAGATAACCTATGGGTTTCTTAAATCTACGGTGGAGGAGCTGTTTCCTGTTGACACGCACCTGGACAACATTGCTGCAGAAGCCTTCCACTTTATGGATGATATGACTACCACTATTTGGTGAGGCAGAAAAACAAGAAATACATTATCTCAGAACTGTTTGTCCACACTTCTTCCTGACACAATCATTTGCTCGAAGAGAACCAACATTCAACTGACAATCAACCAATGCAGACTGCTTGTTGATCTAGATCGATCTTAAGATATCAGTTCATGCTTGTGAAAACAGTCCTTCAATAACTTGTTTCAAACTAGATTAAATACTGTAAGACACTGTTCACGGCACTGAATTGGGCAATATTGCATCAATTCAATTTAATTGTGTTTTTATTTTTTACTTTATTCATCACAGCTGCAAAGTGAAATTCAGTTTCGGCATTTAACAATGTGCACTGCTGATGTGGCAGCGGGTCACATTGAGTGCCCAGATAAATACAAAAAAAGACATCAAATCAAAACAGTGATGTTAACATTCTCAAGTTTGTAAACAAAGTGTGTTAAGACTCACCCATAGACTTCATCTTTCACTATACACCTGCCACACTGGCCATAAGCATTGTTACCCATACTGAAGACTAAACGGTGATAAAAAATAAGGAAGGGTGTGAACAAAATACGCACAGCGTTGTCTGGACAAAGCACAGCTCAAAGTCATTCAGTACAATAATGTTAGCCAACATAAAAATATGAATGCTAGAAGTGCTTCCATCACAGGAGAAAACAATATGTGCCAGGATGAGCGGGAATCTGATGTCGCTTACCACCCTCTTTGTCTGTGAGAACCAGGGAATGGGCCCTGCCACATGCAACTTGAATCACTCTGGTCATCATAGGGTCAACAAGGGGCAGAGCTACTGGAGAAGGTTCCAGCACATAGTCATAGCTGCGATCTAGAAAAAAAGTTTATATAACAGTATTCAGACTGTTGATAGTATCGAGTATCCACATCCGGACTTGCATATACGTTAGCTTTTATATGTTCAAAAATCAAAGAGTGTGGAACAGCTTCTGTTAACTGTCCATCTACTGTCTGGTGAGTTTCAGCAATTACTCATCAAAAATTTTGAAGGGGGCAGCCAATAGGCGAAGATGATTTGGAGGAATTACATGCTAGCTTTGCAGAGACTGGAATGCAGGACAGAACAGCTGTGTAAACGGGTCTTTAGAATAACTTACGGCAACTTTGCTGAGTACGCTGAAAACCTAGCTGAGAGTCCTTGTTGAGGCCCATGCCCCACAGTTTTGTTGCATCAGCGGTTGAAGACGCAATCAGTGTGAAGCCATAACCACATGCAGCTGATGAGATCTACACACAGAGACAACAACCAAATCCATTTGAGACACACCCACACACATACCATTCTATACAATACAATTTATATAATTCCTAACATGACTGGGGACATGAGGACCAACATGTGGTGCAGATCAAAATCTTCACCAGCAAAACAGAAATTACGCCAACAAGGGCTTGGTATGCATATCATTATCATAACATAGGCATACAAAATGGGTTATTTACTGCACTGGGTAGAGCCACAACACTAACAACTACACAAGACACCACACAAAAAAGTCAATCTGCCTGTTCAGAGAAAGCGGCGCATCATCTACTTCCAGAGTTGTTAAGAAGTGATGCAAAGGATGAGGAATTTAATGGGTTCAATGATCTGGAGTAGCATTGCAGGTTTGGTAAACTTGTCAGCTTGTTTTTTATGTGACAGTCATCTGTATAACTGTTACGTTAACATGCCAGACATGAATTTAGCATGTTGTCTGCGTTTCATGTCACTATATATCCATCAACATGCTATGCTAGCGTGCAGTAAACCTAGTGAGGCTGTTTTTCTCCACTGTTTTCTTATAATCATCATTTGCCTTTCAAGATGAAATGTATATTCTTTGCCTCTTATTTTATGAATAAATTTTCCAAAAAAAAGTGACATGTAGTCTAGTGCAACTGATGTGTTTTTTTTCTTTACTATTATGCATTTTCTCGCTGGTGCCACATAAACACTTTCATATATACACTTTTTCTTTTCACCGCTTTTCCCCGACACGCTTTCCGCCCTTAGTAAAAACTTGCTCTTTCATGATAATATAACATTTGAATAATAATTAAGGTCATCATGAGAGCAACTACTGTTTCAATGTCAGTAAAGTTGTGGGTGTGGACTAATTCTCTGTGTGGGGGAGGGAACTTCAGAAGCTTTCTTTACCTGTTCTGCAGTCTCAAGGCGATAAGGAGTGCGTTGAATTTTCCGAGGCTTCTTCCTCCCTGAATCTGGCACTACGAAGCTGGGTTTCCCCAGTGCCCCTGTGAAACTGAAGCCCCAGACAAAGACTTTGGAGTTTTGTTTTCTTTGGTTGCCAACATATGCGAAAACAGGAGAGCTGGCACTTTCCTTTACTTTTCTGCCGGCTTTGGCAAAGGTGGTAAAACCTTGACACCTGCTCATCTTTGCACTGAGACATTTAAACAGCCAGACGCTGTGCAAAGCCATCCTGCACAAACACAAACATTTTTCTTATTTGAATAAATGTTTAACAAAGGCAGAGACAGAAGGACTGCAGGGGCACTCAGACTAAGTTAAACCTAATAAGTGCACCCTGAGATGAAAACTTTCTGACGCTAGACGCAACAAAATCTGGGTATATCGATGTGTCAGGACAGGACACAGTGTTTCTAAGTGGAATGAATTAAGAACAATTGAAAATGAATATTCTGGCACTGTAATTGCTACACATACTGTACGTATTTGAAATATTTTTTCAAGCAACTTTGCTTTCACAGGGCTAACTAAAAATCAATATGAAGCGTCGATTAAAACTTTCATAAATTAGTATGAATTGAAAAACCTGTCTGGTTACGCCGATATCGCACTTGTTATCTGATTGTGTTAAATCAATTACAACGAGATTGAATGGTGTCCGGGATACATTACAGGTGTCAAGACTGTCGTCTCCATGATTGTGTGCAAGGTAAATATCACAAGATAAATATATTTTGCAGTTTTTTCTCTTTGATGAGCTGCACATGCAGATACTGCAACTTTTGGACATGACTACACAGCAGCCACGGCATCAGTGCATCCACTGAATATCTCCAAATGTGATGACGATTTAGGCAGTCGCTCCCGATCCGTTCTTCGTTGCGTAAGCTTAAATATTCTTTAAAATGGAATGTGCAATTTAACCCTTTGATTAAGAAGGTTATTATAGATGACTGTCGTACTCGTGAGGTCAATACGGGTTGTTAAAAGAAATCCCTTCATCCTGAGCTATAAAGTTCGATACAGTTTAAAAAAAAAAAAAAAAAAAAACATTGTTAGATGATGCATGCATAATTTTACCTTGGACGTTGACGGGGTTTCTCAGTGGGATCGGTTTGGAAAGGTTAGGAAATGTCAAGTCCGTGCACGTGAGGCGGCATATAGTGTTCGGTAATTTTTCAATTGAATTGAGATGGAGTAAAGTATCACTTCTAAATGTAAATGTATTTACGCTTTAAAAGGATCCGATCGACAATATATTGCATCGACAATTTGACAGTACTGACATATAAATAGTTCCACGCTTGCTCAGATGAACCAGGAAGTATAATTGTTCAGAGCGTTCTTCTGCCTGTGTATTTCTCTGCAGACAACGGAGAGTATTAAGTCAACACGCCATCTACTGTAGCGGAAGGGTAATGGGGACAAAATTCGAAAATGAATCGTAATTGACACTGTGTTACGTGAGGAAAGGTTAAACGTTCTTCATTCAGATTTCTGACTCTCGGGGACGAGAGTCAAGATGGCAACTGTAAGGAATGACCCCCTGTTGTGCTCAGGTCCACAATATGGAAGGTGTAATGTCTTGATGAAGAGGATTCCATGCCCAGTCCGCACACTAGGGAGAGTATTAGACTGATTCTCTCCTTGGTGTAGGGTCTACTCCTGTCTGAAACCTCTTTCACTAAATTAACCACTGGCTTGCAACGGTACTTGCCATTTGGATCACTTTGTTGCATCTGTTGAATCACTTTGAGGCAGCAATCGTGGCACACAGCAGTGCATGGAATGGCACCACAATCTTGGAGTAGATGTTGAAGAACCTCAGCCACTAGTGTCTTTGGCCCCTCTTGTTGAGACCACTGTTCTCATTTCCTTCCAGTTTTAGTTTTTTTCTTGGTACTTTATCTTTTAGGTATTCATTGACAATGTCAACATGGATTGGAAACATCACTCTCAAGTGCAGAGCTGCAGCTCATTCGTCTCGATCATCTTGAGCTGTTGATGGTTTTGCTTACACCACATGGCAAAGTTCTTTGCAGCAGAGTTGTCAAGATGTCAGAAGTCCATGGTGGCGAGAGTACGATTTGAGGGGAAGGTGATGAGGTTGCAATGTGGATAATGTTGGAGAGAGGAGGGAAGAGATAATAAGACAGGACAAGATAAGACAAGACTGAGGACAAGAATGGGGTGATGTCTGAATCCAAAACTGTTTTCATTGCAAGTGTATCACATGCAACACACATGCAAGGAATTTGTTTTGGTGGATTGGTAAATGAGTAGCACTTAACAATATGCAAAAGTGCAAACTGCATAGTATGTAGATACTTCGAAGATGTCTGAGAGCTGTGCACCTGTGCTGAGTGACAGGCTGTTACAAGACACATGTGTTGGGGGAAAGAGTTTAGCGATGATACTGGCTGGCGAATTCTGAGCCAAATGAAGTTATTGCAGTGTGGAGTTATTTGTGCACAAAACCAGAGATGGGCATTGCAACTATAAATACTAGAGGTGACAAGGCTGTGGATCCGAATGGTGTTTATGTGGGCATTGAGGGAGGAGCATAGACGGTTTGTGTTGCATAGCTAGAACTACACTGACCCTAGTTACAGTATACAATTGATGTAACTCTTGAAAGATAGTGTGTTAGTTATGTTTGTATTTCAGTTGGTGCATACACAGTGTTATTGTGGCAGCAACTTACGTGGTTGGTTGAAGAAAGTCAAATATCCTGTTGGTGGAGCAAGGACTTTCTCCAGACTATGCACATTTAACCTAGATTTCATCGATGTAGATGTAGCAGACCCAGGAAATGAACACATGAGACCATCCTCAGAGCACTGACAAGTATTCTTTCCTCTTTCTCCTTTCTTGAATTCAGATTTTAATCATATTTGATCCTGGTATCCCTGAAGTTATCACTTTGTTCTATACTGTATGCATTAATGTGTGTTCCTCATGGGTTTTAGGGCATTGTAGGACAGACATATCAGGTCCTAGTACCTGTAATAATATTGACAAGCAATGAACAGAGATTAAGTCTTAAAAAGTGAAACCAAACAACAAAGTATCATTTATTTCCCATTAAGTCACACCTCTAGATAGTCAGCACAGCAGCCAATCAGGGCATCCTGTAGTGTTCAAAATGCTGAGTGACTCAACAGCATATCAGAGCATAACATTGCATGTGTACTGAAAGTTATACCAAGCGTTTTATGAGTTCATGTCATGGTAAAACATGCATATGTAATTTTTTTGAAAACTGATCTTGCATACAAAAGTAGACATTACAAAATAGGATGTATTTTTTATATTTCGTGAGTGTGGTCACTGTAGCGTTACGACAATTTCAAGAAACCATCTTGTTCTTCTGGTTTTCACTGCCCCGCACTCCCGGGAGTCACAACAGATCAACTGCCTCTACCTCCTCATATCTGATATGTGACTTTCATAGATCATAGTTGCAAAAGTAGTAGTGAGAAAATGTTGGGTAATGCTAAAGTCTTAATGATTGAAGATTACTATGTAATCTGAAAAATTCTTAAGTAAATGAACAAAAAAATCAACAGAGGGCGTGAATTTTTAAAAGCATTTTCAAATACACAAAGTATGTTTAAAATGCACAAAGACGGATTTTGGAATTCGACAAGAAATATTTGCCAACAAACCTGCACTCAAGAAACATCCATTTCACCGAACATATCACTTCTGGTAAATGACAGGCAAGACAGGGATTACCATCAATGTGAATAATATCATTAAGAATATTGACATCGATATTACACTACGTAGGTATAGGAATAGAAAGTCAGTCAAGTCAAACGAATCAAGCTCAGGATTGAATACAATAATCAAAACCAGAGGAATGAGGGGCACATTCCAAGTACTTCTAAGTGAACTAAACATATACTTTACTTTCATTTATAATATGCTTATGTGATATACGAAACAGGTTCGACTGCATAACAAGAACTGTGCATATTGTACAACACAAGTATACCAAAGACTCCGTTTGTTTCGCTTCTGAATATTGCAGCAAAGGCTACATTGCCTGCCTTAACATTTGCAATAACAACTGAAATATTTTACATCCAATACAATCTTACAGTCTTTTTGACAAGGAGGAGGCTAATTTTGTACATATGACAGATCAAAATATCATTTATGTAAAAAACTTTTTTTGCTATGTTGATAAATTCTTTATGTCATAAAGACTGTACAACATTCTCATCATATGATACCTACTATACTAATACTTGGTAATCAAGTTTTTTTTTTTGAAACATTCTATAATGCATGTAATGTACCATATCATTTTTGCAGTCTATTTGTAACATCAGGAATGGTGAGACTGTGTTGAAGCCATATTGGTTCACAATTATTGGAGGTATCTCAGTTTTATTGTGGATGTTTCAGCTTTTGTTGCAAATATGTGGCATTACATCAAGGTCGAAGTGCAACACAGAAAAAGAAAATGTCAAAACAAAATATGTTTTCTGTGTGAGAATGCAACTGGTTCCCTGTTTTGTTTTGGGGTTTTTTTTAATTTATGACAATGATGAGTCTTCACAGATAGACGCTCAACGAAAAATCTACAATTGAACCCAACACCTCCATTATATGCAACTGTGTGAAGGAAGTCAAAATGCAATTTAGACTGGAATATCTTGGTGATTAGCAGCTCATCTCTCCTTGACTTCTGGCAGTGGCTGAAACATGTATGCAGATTATTCTGTCAGATAGAGCTAGTTTTTATTGCACAGCTGGCTAGTATTACGGCGACAACTCTGCAACCTTAATAACTGACAGAAATGATTGATTTGGTCTCACAATTTTTACTATATATAATGAAGAATTGTGCATCGCCTGTCCAAAACCACTTGAACTAGAAGTATTAATAGCATACTGTAGTACAATAAACCCAGAATTTAAAATTGCTGAACAAAACGCTTAACTCCTTTCTAGAGACTCTGTTAATGTGGATGGTTGACTGCGCATGTGCGGCTATTTTCATGTTGACTTGTGGTGTTACATGTATTAGTGATTACATAGTATTTTTCAGGGAGAAAACTGGCTATTGTTCAACATAGTTGGCATTTGTCTTGAAAACAATCCTCCAGAGATGGGCTCAAGAAAGGAGTCGCTTAAACAGTTTCACTTTAGAGGCTCCTACTTGCACCAGCATCTAAGAGGTAATTTGCACATTATGTTTTCCCTTTAACATCTTCCAGCTTGTATGTGCTCTTTGTGTATATCTTAACTGTGCATTCTTCTTGCCTCGTTTTGGATTAGCACCTAACCATTTAGAAGTTACGATTTATGTCCTTCTTTGTTCATTTTGTGTTTGTAAATTGATTGTCCTTATTTCTACTCAACTTCTGTCTTGGTCATGCAGCATTTGTACCTTAATCCACCATAGATCCCGAAAACAATCTTTTATTTATCATTGATTTTTACTGATTAATATAAGAATTCATTACTACATCGAATTCTGACTAATTCGCCTTGACCACTGCCTATTCAACCTCCGAAAGTTTAACAGTGCTGAACTAGACAAAATTTTAATTTAAAAATTGACTTGTACAAAAAATCAACAAATAAATTCTCACCAATTACTCATCAAAATAGTTCCTGTGCCAATACTGTAGCCCGACACAAAGTTTGAACTTCCTCCTTGTATCCAAGGATCATCCTTGGCATGAAGCAATCTCCACGTTCTTTCTGTGCTTTTAATCTGAGGTGGTTTATTCATGTCTTAATTCTACATAATTTTTGAGCATAAGGACATTTTAGCAGTAGGGGGTGAATGCAAGAATGAGATGGTTAGGATGGATTTTTGATGGACTTGTGTTGATGAGAGCTTGAGGCTGAAGTTATTGGAGATTGAACTTCAAGTTCCAGAAAAGAGGAAGCCCTCAGAGAAAATCGATGGATATAGTGAAGGAAGACATCAAATGTGGTTGGTGTGTGAATCGTCAGTCTGATAGAACGGTGGAAGGAGGTGATGTGGTGACAGAAGATGTGCTCACCATTTGAAATTTGACTATATCCCCCACATCAAGGTGAAATTTGAAGCACTACCACAGAAAAATGAATGCATAATTGAATTATTTAATGAATCACTGTTAGCTCTCTCAGCAGCAGAGTTTTTTTTGTTTTTGTTTTTCTGTTTATTGTCAGTGTTTAATGCATGTAATCATTAAGGATTTGTTAATGGTGGTGTTTTTTTTGCCCTGTTTGTAAGACATTACCTTTTTACAAGCTTTGAATTTGAATATGAGTTTACCATTTGTTGCAGCTTTTTGTTTTCCACCGTCTCTTTTCTTCATTATGCATTTTGTCAAGGTCCCTGGCCAGGTGGACTGACTCCTGTCTACCCCTGCTGGAGTCCGATTCAATTGCTCTCTGGATGTATGTGATCTGGGCCAAGACTATGCCCTTTTGGGACCTCCACTTCCTGCTAAGTAACCTGTCAATCTGAACCCACACACATGATTTCTATTTTGTTTTTGTTAAATGGTGTTTTTAAGTTTGGCGCAACTGCAAGTCTGTATTCGACTGCCACCATGTGCATGTCGTTTTGCGACTGATATTGAAACACCTTGTTGATTCTCAACCCTATCTGTCCTCTGAACTGAAGTCTTCCTGTACTTGAACTCTGACTCCTCACATTTGTGATTCCATGTGTTGTCAACTCTGTCTTGCAGTTATAGATTCTCTTAGCCATGTGTTCTCTATAATTGGTCCTCATAGTTTTATCTTTTGCTATCATTTTGGGTCTCATCCCACCTTGTAATCCCACCTAGTGAGATTGTTTAGCTTTACCTTGGCCTCCAGCACTACTGTAAAAAATGTAGTTATCTTTGATCGAGACCTGTCACTGAATTTCCTCATCAAACAAATGTCAAGAACAGTCCTCTTTTATTTACATAACATTGCTAGGGTTTGGCACATGCTGTCACTAAAAGATGCTGAAAAGCGAATTCATGCTTTTGTTACCTCCAGGCTGGATTACAGTAATTCTTTTTTAGCAGGCTATAGCAACAATATACTGGGGCCTCTCCAACTGAATCCGAATGCTGCGGCACACATACTGACAAGACCTAAGAAAAGAGACCACATCTCCCCAGTGTTAGCCTCTCTGCTCTGGGTGCTTATAAAATCCAGAATAGAATTTAAAATCTTACCCCTCACTTACAAGGCGCTCAATGATCAGGCACCATCATACCTTAAAGAGCTGATTGTGCCTTATCATCCAACACAGCTCTTCGATCCGGAAACAAAGATTACTAGTGATTCCTAATATCAGTAAGAGTAGAGTCGGGGGCAGGGCCTTCAGCTATCGGGCTCCTGTCCTGTGGAACCATCTTCTAGCTTCAGTCCAAGGGGCAGATACCCTCACGATCTTTAAGTGGGCAAAAAAATTTTCGATAAAATTCTCCAAACATCTAGGTCCGGCTCCTACTGCCGTGCATCCTTACACCTGAGCATCCCTACACCTGTCTCTGTCTGTCTATCTTTGCCGGTTGGGTTGAGAGAGAGAGAGAGAGAGAGGGAGAGAGAGAGAGAGAGAGAGAGAGAGAGAGAGAGATACACAGCACCGTACAGTAAAGTAATAGTGACAAAGTTACAACTGAATCTAGCATATATAAACTGTAAATATAAACACAGCATGTGGATCAGGAGCAAGGCCCTGATGTTTTGGCGATCGGTCATCACACGAAGCACGAAGCACAAAGACTCCAGGGAAGAAGCTGTGTCAGTAACATGCATGAACCAGGCATAGATTTATACAGGTGAGAGAGAGGGAAAGAAGGGAGGGAGGAGGAGGAAATGACAGAGGCTTGGTGCCCTATAAGAGATCCCTCAGACGTCTTAATCCATAACAGCATAAGTAGGTTTTACTGTAAGCTTTATTGAAAAGGAAAGTTTTAAGCCTTCTCTTAAAAGTAGTGAGGGTGTCCGCCCCCTAGACTGAAACTGGAAGATGGTTCCATGGGAGAGGAACCTGATATTTAAAGGCTCTGCCTCGCTAATTCTACGCATCTCAAGTGGCCCTGCATTCTGGGATCGCAGGGTAATGGTTGCCTGATAAGGCACAATCATATCTTAAAGAACTGATGGTGCCTGATTAGTGAGAACCTTGTGGGTGAGGAGAAGGATTTTAGATTCTATTCTCGATTTTATCGGCAGCCAGTGCAGAGAAGCTTGCACAGGAGAAATGTGGTCTCTTTTCTTAGTTCCTGTCAGCAGCATTCTGAACCAGCTGGAGAGGCCTTAGCGATAAACACACACCCTCTCTGGACACTGCAACATTGTTTGCCATATTGTCACCAATGTTGGCGGATGCTTGGTGGGATAAATTTCAACTTATTAACTTGTTTCATTACTGTTTGCAAAATTATAAGATGACAAACTATTAAACACAACAAACAGACTTTTGGTAAACCTGTGTTCCATTACAAAGATAACTTTAAGAACGGTGGAGACTTTGTTTTGCTGTGAAAATCTCACATTTCACCAACGTGCGGCATGTGAGCTACCAGCTGTGGCTACTCAAAATGTTGGACTCACAGATGAAACAGAGGAAACAGCTGAAAAAGCAGCTTTGTAGAATGTATGCAATCACTCAGTTATTCAAACAGGAAATGGAAAATGAGGGCCATGTATGTATTTGGTCTCGTCATCTTAAGTACGATAATTACTTCTTGTTAACTTTGTTTTATTGCAGAAGGGCCCGCATTGGCTGAACACTGCAGGGAACGTGTCCTCTCCAATTCTCCAATGGCTACCACAGGCACATATCCTCGACACCTAATAAAGAGAAGAGGAAAATAAAATTCTATGTTGTACACCAGAAATTGTTTGTTGAAAGTGGCTGCATGATGTGATCAAGTCCATGTACTGAATGTGACAGGCCTGCATGTGTTGTTCACGCTCAGTGTGCTTCCGGTGAGTCTGTGTTGGGATCAAAATGTGAAACTACAAACGCAACATATAATATATCTAAGAGCTAGAGAAGAGGACAGGAAACTTTCATTCTGTTCAAGTATTTTTGGCTGTTATGTGCTCAATAGGCAGGCTTCAACACCTGTAAGTTAGAGATACAAGCCTGCAACAATACAAGGTGAAAGCTAGCTGTGCCACATGGCTGATTCAAGAGATGGTTCACAGCTTTAGCGTGCAATTAGAAATTTAGGCAACAAATTGTGTGGACTTTGGTTTGATTTAATGTCATGGAAATCACTCAAGGAATGTAAATACTGTACATATACTACATATCCCCCCTACATGTACAGTACACAGTATATGACAGGGCATCAAGAGGGGGGCTGCTGTAATGTATGAGGAAATCATGTGTGACAGAGAAGTACAGTATGTTAAGGTAGTGAAGGACATGTGTGACAATGACAAGACAGTGGTGAGATGTTGGGGTGACAAAGGGTTTCGGGGTCAGAGTGGAGCTACATTAGACATCTGCTCTGTGCCCCTTCTTGTTTGCAACTGTGATGGAGAGAATAACGGATGGTGTTGGGCAGGAGTCCCCATCGACAATGATGTTTGCAGATGATATCTCTATCTGTGATGAGTGGTACAGGAGACAGGCAGCCAGCTGATGGCTGCCAGCACTCATATTTGGCCCTATGTTAATTTGAGTTTGAGACACCGCATAGTCCACAGGGGAGCTACCTCCTTCATCAGAGACCCTACACACACTCACACGGACTGTTCCCACTCCTCCCTTCAGGCAGCAGATTCAGGAGTGTCAGATGCAGGACCACGAGTTTTAAGAATTCTCCCTTTCCCATCCCCATCAGACTGATAACAGCTGTTCTAAGAGGCCCCCACCCTAAAGAACACTCAAAGTGCCTATCATCGTATTCTGTACATACAGTCGTCCCTCGACACGACATTGTTCACCTTTTGCGTCCTCGCTGTTACGCAGATTTTTTTAATGTAATTTTGCATGTTTTTTTTCTACAGCGTATGGTATAAACCCATATTGTGTTCGGCGTGGATTACTACGGTAGTTTTACATGTGGTCTGCTTCACACTGTTATCAGATTCAATTACAAATCCTCAGATAATCCTCAGAGAAATGATGATGGGAATCTGAGTGAAGACAATCTTGCTTCAGATGAATGGCTGCTGAGCTGATGTAGACGTGTCTACCAAGTGAAAATGGGATGTCCCGTAGCAGCATGGGAGGATTTTTAGGGATAAATGAGATATCGATGAGGCAGTCATTTTTTAGCTCATCCAGTCAATGCAACAATGCAACGTAAAATTGTATAAAGACTCAAGGAAGGGATAAAAAAGAGTTCTGGTTGATTGCATGGAGCAATGCTCACTGGTCTGATCTTGATTAGACAAGATCGGCCAGAGAAGGAAAGAGAAAACCATGAATACCACATGCTCAAGGAATGACAACAGTTTACATGAGAGAAAGGCACTGACTGGATTGGAATATGGTAAAACATCAACATCTCTTGGGTCCCATTTACTTAGCACAGTGTTTTTACCCCGTCGACAACTCGCGGTTGAGCGAAAAAATGTGCCGTGGCAGAAAAAAGGTTGGGAAACACTGATTTAGTAATTTGGCCCAAAGAGGCACAGGGAGAATTACAGAAAATTTGTATTTGAAAATGGGAATTTCCGCATTTCTGGGAACGCCAAAAATGAAGCATTACCTTTTCTTTTGAAGCCCTCCTGAGGAAGTGAAGATGCAGTCATGAGTCAGGAGGCAAGACGTGTAGCCAACAAGATGACAATCCAGCGCAGACAGCATTGTATATGCCACAGTTATCAGATTATTTGGATATCTAGTCATTTAAGGAACAAGGTAATTCATTGGTCAGCGTGTGCCAGTGTTCAATTTTTTTGTCCTTGTTTTTGAGGCAGTCAAACCAATGCTTGAGCCTCTCTCCATTTGCATTTATACCCAAGGAAACACCGCCTGTTGGAAGATAGAAGTCATGCAGCTTGATCATCAATATGTTTTCCACTTTTCACATTTTTTACTTGGATTATTTTCTTTGTCAAAAGGAAAAATGTAAAGCTCAATATTGAACAAGAAGATGTCTACAGTACAGATATATCCGCACATATTGTTTTTTCCACGTAGAGCCTTGCTGATAGGTATTGAGGCTACACTTAAGTGAGACTGATGCAGGATTCACTTGACCACAATTGCATTAATGGTAACAAGAAGAGGGGTTTCATGTTTTCCACAATTAGCTACTCTCACTGTCTTGGTCTGGGTCTTTTGTAGCCATGGACCTAGTTTCTGTTGTTTTTGTGATCTAGTATGATTCAGTAGGCTTGTTCAGCACATGTGCAATTCCTGTTTTTTCTCTTCACACACAATAGGCAACAGACTATGAAACAGTTTTTCCGGGGCATATAATTAATCGCAGAAAGAGACTGCTTCTCTTGAGCAGAGTGCTTAAGGACATAAAACCCACACTGCCTATTTTGAGATGTCATTTGGTGTGAAGTGACAAGTGACAAGGGTAACTTGACTCTCTAAATTGAGGATCGGTCATAAGATATAATATATGACTGCTTTACACCCAACTGAGGTGTTCCCCACTCAATACCACTGTCTCTCTCTATGGTTCACTCCCTGGCATAGTGATTTAACACCACACAAGAGTAGATTTCAAGGCTACAGTACTTTTTCCATGCATGTTCGAGCCAGAGATTTATATTCAAGAACTTAACCTTTCACATCCAGTTTGGACGAGAAGTGATTTTGAATATATCAGTAAAACCTGCAACCCACTTCTAATTGCAAAGATTACAGGCCTATAGCAGGACAGACTAACATCTCAAAACATGAAGTAAATTGCAAAGGAACATGATTCTCTACAACTCATGAATATGAAGCTGATGTTCTGATTCACCACAGCACACAAGACTTTTCACACCTAGGATATTTTTTAAAATGACATGTAATGGGGAACTCTGAGGCAGTGGGGCAAAACACCTATGTAAAACTTTGCTCAAGTGCATCTCATTCATCGTTCATGTACTGTATCCAGTTTTGTGGTTTCCTAAAAAATATATCAGAGCTTACCAATGAAATCGTTAGACTTGCCAATGTCATAGTCCCACACAGTCACCTCCAAGGTCTTCTTAGTTAATTCTGCATACTTTATATCATAACAGAATTCCTAAAGAAAAAATAATTATAGATAATTATGAATAATCATCATTCATGGTAAGTACACATAAGACTCTTTCAGGTCTTTCACTTGTTTTTTACCAGCTCAGTTAAATCATGTGCCACTAGGTCTCAGCATGGCTCATACCACCCTGCAAAGGGGCATCCCAGAGGCCAAGTTGGACTACAAGGGTAAGATCGAGGAGCACCTACGGCCTCATTTATCAACCGTGCGTGCGCACGAAAAAGTGCGCAAGTAGCGCCTACGCACATTCTAAGACAAAGTATGACATTTACCAATTCGAACGTGTGCGTAGAAACGTGTGTAAACCTACGCATGCCTCTGACCGTGCATAAGCACAACATCCAGTGGTAGAACGGTAAAACTACAAATACAGCGATCGTGTCGAGCGATCTCAAACTCCTCACCGGTTCCCGTTCCCTCTAACGAATGAATGAATGAGTGAAGCAGGGGAGGAAGGAAAGAAGTTTTTCAATTAGAAGCAGATGCGTTGAATAATTGGTGTGACAAGCTATAAAAAGCAGCTGTGACAGAACCCGCTTTAACGACTTCAAACGCACCATGGCCTGGCTGGCGCTGCTTGAGGATTTAGAGCACCGTGCGCTTCGGAGGGAGCGCGTTTTCAGAGACCGCGCAGATGTGTTCGCGGAGAGCACAGTGTTCCTCTCCGGCAGGTACCGCTTCCCAAAACATATATTGATGGATCTGTGTCGTGATCTACAACCAATGTTGAAGCGGGAGACAAAACTCTCCAAAGCTATCCTGTGCACATTCAGGTTGTGTCCATCCTGAGATTCTCAGCCACCGGGACGTTCCAACAGGAGATCGG
>OMPJ01021185.1:0-14532 GCA_900312935.1 Carapus acus
GCACATAAGTGCACCTTAACACACACACACACACACACGCACACACACACACACACACACACACACACAGCATGCTTTGAAATAATGAGCAAACCTATTGAGCAAATACAAGTGTTGCAGAAGATTTACAGAACTTGGAACATGGGTAAATGTTGAAATGTGTGACCTCTGTACATAGAAGCCATGCCAGACTCTCCAATCCAAAGAGTTTGATATTTCCCTTCGCCGGTATTTTTACGAGAATGACGCCGCGTCGGCACGAGTGGAAAACTTTTTAATCACCCCTTTGTCTGCCACAAGTGTCTCTACTGAGTTAATCAAGGGCCGATAGTCTCGGGGCTGATGCCTGATGAGATTAAGACTCGGCAGAGGAGCGGATCTCCGTTCAATCACCGCTGTCGGTGATCTCAGACCCATGTGCGGAAAGGATATTATGGTGTTTGCTTTCTGGATGGAAATAATTTTATGGGTCTGTGTATGATTTCAGTGGATGGTTAACAGGTTGGCCCGTGTGGGGTTTACTGCTGCCGAGGTCTGGCTGAACCCACTGTCGTTGACCTGTTGCTGTGTGCTGGCACTTTCTCTTCAAATACAGGGCTACTGTTTGCTGTGTGACATGACGGTACGCAAGAGAATCAGGACGTTTTCGCAGGCAGAGGAGGTGTTTTGGAAAGCAATTCAGGGTCATGTCACACCTCAAAAGATGAACTTGAACATGTCAGTAAACTAAGAGCGAATTCAGGTGTCAAAACGTGCTAACTGACAGAATCCGGCTCAATGGAACGCACATATTTTGACTATTTACTATGCAGCATGTATAAACAACACAAAAAACCTACCTACCTACCTACCTACCTAACCGATGTGAAATCTTTCTTTCTAATCTTTCAAAAACAGTCCCTAACCACAACAATAAATGCTTTCAAGGGTCTTGACTTTTCAGAATAGTCCTTCAATCCAATCAATATGACAAATAATTAACACACTCAACACACCAGATAAACAAATGTCCACAAACAATTGTGGAGTTTCAGAGTTTCTGACGCGTTCACCACCTAAATGTGTAGTTTGTCATCCATCACTACGTGGTTCATTTAATCCATGAAAATCAGAACCATAATTGGTCAGATGGATATGACTCAAAATGCATTTAAGGGTATTTGCTGCTGTGAATGTAAAGACAGGGGACAATACAAAATGGCAGTTGCAACAGCTTCATACACAAGTCAGACAATCAGGATCAGCGCTGGGCACGTGACAGAAGCATGGTGGAGGAGACGTCCAGTGGATGATCGGATGGCGACAGCAGGGGTGGAGTGATGCGGTGGAATAAAATGATTTGGCACAGGAGTGCGCTCGTATAGCACTCAGCAAGACATTTGCAGTCCATTACTGATGGAGACAAAGACAGAGCGAGAGGGAGAGAGAGACAGGGAGAGAGAGAGGAAGACAGGGAGAGAGAGAGACAGAGAGAGAAAGAGAGAGAGGAAGACAGAGAGAGAGAGATCACCGATATCTGACAGATATCAAAGTTGTGCTATCTTAAAAAACAACCCTGTGATCCAGAGTTAACCATCAACCAAAGGAGACACTCCACCTCTCCGCTGGTTCGCAGCACGAGGGAGGGAGGGAAGGAGGGAGAGAGGGGGAGGAGGAGGAGGAGGAGGAAGAGGAGGTAGCTTCTCCTGTCAGTCTTTGGTTGCCCTCTCATGCTCTCCTCTCTCGTCCCCATCACTCTCTTGGAATAGGTCAGGGATCTGCCACACAATGGGGCGGGGCTTAGCCAAAAATGAAGGAGGGGGTTGATAGAAGGTGTGCGTGTGTGTGCGTATGTGTGTGCTCGCGTGCGCGTGCGTATGCGTGGCGGCAGGGAGCAGGAGGGGGGGGCACATAGGCTTCTTGGACAAGTCTCTCTACCCCACTGCCAGGTAGATGAGAATTTGTTTGTCCAAAGCACTAGCAGACATGGATATGCCAGACTACACCGAGGCGCTGGACCCAGATTACACCACGCTGGGCTTCGAAAACATGCAAGTGCTCGCCATGAGCACAGGTGAGTCGCATATGTGCCGCCGCGCCGATGAACTTTGAGACTTTTACTGATTTAAAACTTTGGTCAGGAGAGTCAGTGATAAAAGGGGGTCATTTGTCCATCCGCAGCAGGGACGGTCCTGCGTGGTGGTATAGGGCACAGCATTTATCACCTCGGAGCGCCAAAGTAAAACATTAAGAGGTTTTTGATTTATGAGAGTCTCATCCTCTCTCATTGCATCGTGGTGGGTAGGTGGCTGTTCAATGTGCGGAGGGAGGGGGGGGTGCAGTAGCTTGAACTTGTCTTAGCTTGTGGCGATGAGGCCTCGGCCATGACGGGCTGATATTCCTCCCACGATGAAAAGTTTGAGTGTGGCGGACGTCCGTCTCCCATTACAAACCGTTGGTTCCCGTCTAGCAAACATATTTATATAAGCACTCTCCCATGACTTCTGACTGCAAACTGGTCAAAAGGAAACACATTTCTGTTACAAATACCAGACAGGTCAACTCGTTCAAGAAGGGCACTCGAGACAGTTGGATCACCTTCACGAGTCCTCCGTTTCACAAGTTAAAACTCCACCTCATCACAGAAAGTCATTACAATGACGACTTGTGAGTCATCCTCCCTTTTCCAATCTGTGCAAAGAGTCACGGCGCGCTGTGTGATTGATTGACCCAGTCTGGTTACTGTGATGGCAGCTGGGGGAAAACTGTCTTTGTTGATTGCTTTTTCAGACCTAATCAAGCATCAATCAGTCTGTTGACTTTGTCTGAGCCACTCAGCCCAGTCATAAATACTGGGGGGAAATTCTGCAGACCCAGTCAGATACTCGCCATGACTCACTCCGCTCATCGATCGCTCTCACCAGCCCCCCAACTCAAATCCTACGGTGGCTCCACACCATGCCTTCCATAAATACTGTCACACCACCGAATATTCCATTTTTTTTTGGTACTGTCACAACAATTATGAGCAACAGTCGCATTGACGCCCTCCTCTCTCTTCCCTACACGCCCTCAGACTCCTCGCCGGCTGAGAGTGCCAACATGAACGCCGGCAATCACTTGGGCGCAGGCAGTCTGTGCGCGATATGTGGAGACCGAGCCACGGGCAAACACTATGGGGCCTCCAGCTGCGACGGCTGCAAGGGCTTCTTCAGACGCAGCGTCCGCAAAAATCACATGTACTCCTGCAGGTGAGAGCGCAAGTGTGTTGATTCAGGTTTGTCAGAACTCTGCTCAGGGGGTTCTGAACTGAGATGAGGGAGGTTTTGACCACCATGACGCATGTCACACCAAGCAGTCACTGTACTTTCTATTCTGAACCCATACAAACAGATGCTCTCACTCTCCAGGTTCAGCAGACAATGCATTGTGGACAAAGACAAGCGAAATCAGTGCAGATACTGCAGATTGAAGAAATGCTTCAGAGCTGGCATGAAGAAAGAAGGTAGGAGCACACAAACGGTTTCAATCCCACCTGCCAGATCTAAGAGTGAAACCAGCTGCTGTACCTCTGTTAGACCCGTTTTCGCCTCATTATCAGAGCACCGCGGTCTGTCACAATATCATTCGTCCCCATTGGGACGCAGCTCCTCACAGTCTGAATATGTTGCAACGCCCAGAGGAGCAGCACTTTGTTAATGTTCACTCCATGGAGCGCTTAAGTCTCGGAGCAGCTTATGCTGAGCAAACATATCAGAGCAATAATAGCGGCGTGCTGATAAACATGACAACCAGGGCAGACTTATTAATCTTTCAAATGACTCTGACATTGTGTCTGTGTAGCACTAAAGAATAAAGCAATCCCCCCCATTGTGCGGAATTTTCTTAGTTGAACTGCACATTCGAGCTGGTAAATAAATAGTCTGGGTTGTTTGCCAGTACCGGCAGCTTGTTAGACTCAGATGATGATGTGAGCTCCTTGTCTGCAGCTGTGCAGAACGAGAGAGACCGAATCAGCACCAGGAGATCCAGCTATGAAGACAGCAGTTTACCGTCCATCAACGCACTCATCCAAGCGGATGTAATGTCAAGACAGG
The DNA here is from genome assembly GCA_900312935.1 of Carapus acus. Lineage (NCBI taxonomy): Eukaryota > Metazoa > Chordata > Actinopteri > Ophidiiformes > Carapidae > Carapus > Carapus acus. The sequence goes on from OMPJ01021185.1 coordinate 4,077, forward strand.
TACGAGGCTTCACTGCCAGACCGAACCGTTAACCTGGCAACGAGCAGCGCGGTACGAGAAGGTTTGAACATCTTCTGTCCCGTGCAGATCACCTCTCCTGTGCCCATACTGAACGGGGACATCAGGACCAAAAAAATCGCCAACATCACAGATGTGTGCGAGTCTATGAAACAGCAGCTGTTGGTTCTGGTGGAGTGGGCCAAGTTCATCCCAGCCTTCTGTGACTTGCCCCTGGATGACCAGGTAAGAGTGTGCACAATTATACGGACACATTGGTGACTCATCAACCCGTCACATCAGCTTTAACACCACCGTGCTCCAGGTGCACGCTACAGCGTCGCACGCCTGCTGCAATAACTGGAAATAAAGCGGGCAAATAAAACCTCTCAAATGAGGACTGCGAAGGATATCTATCAAACTCTGCATTTTATTGACTTGCTGGAGGAAAATCGATACTTTAGCCAGGGTGTTTTTTGTATTTTGATTCTGCCCTCAAATCTGATGAAGTGCTTCTCAGGCTACATCCCACCTCAAAAAAAGTGCAGAATCATTAACACTGTGATCACCAGGCCTTGGTAACTGATTTGCTGATGGTATATTAGTGAGGTAGGCACTTGGTGAGAACCATCTGCCGTGGTTTTTCTTTTGCTGTGTCTTTGGAACTGCAATTGGCTTAGTAACCTTGAGACAAAAAGGACACTGACTTAAAACAAATGGATAAAACCAGTTGTGTTAAACCAGTCCTGAAAGAGACATTTTCTGGCACTAATCTGACTGAATTGACTTGATTTCAGGTGGCGTTGCTGCGAGCTCATGCCGGCGAGCATCTCCTGCTCGGAGTAGCAAAGAGGTCGATGCTATACAAGGACATCCTGTTGTTAGGTACCCATGCTCATGCATACTTTCAGAATTCTTCTGCACCTTCAGCCTGATGCTGTCATGCTAGTTTTTTTCGTCTCCCCGATAGCAAAGTGCAACACTGATCTTAGAATACCATTTCCTTCAGGAAATGATCACATCATTCCTAGAAACTGCCCCGAGTTGGAGGTGGGCAGGGTAGCGGTGAGAATCCTGGATGAGCTCATACTTCCCTTCCAGGAGCTCCAGATAGACGACAACGAATATGCTTGTCTGAAAGCAATAGTGTTCTTCGATCCAGGTACTAGCACACCATACCAGCAGAAAAAGTGTCTATTGAAGAAAATTACAACACGTACGCTCACCTCTATTGCGCCACACCTTTTATTTGCCCACAGATGCCAAAGGTCTGAGCGACCCTGGAAAGATCAAGCGGATGCGATACCAAGTTCAGGTCAGCTTGGAGGACTACATCAATGACAGGCAGTATGACTCTCGAGGCCGCTTTGGGGAGCTGCTGCTCTTGTTGCCGACGCTACAAAGCATTACCTGGCAGATGATTGAACAGATTCAGTTCGTCAAACTCTTTGGTATGGCCAAGATTGACAACCTACTGCAAGAAATGCTCTTGGGAGGTGAGCACCGTGAGCACCCAGTACATGATGACTGCGCTAATGTCTGAATCGTCGCCATAATCCCGCTGCAGTGCAGCATTACTTACGATTGCTGTGTTCATCAGGTTCTGCTAATGAGGCCCCTCATGCTCCTCACTCTCTGCACCCCCATCTGGTCCAAGAGCACCTCAGCACCAATGTCATAGTCACCAGCAACATGCCAACACCAATCCACAACGGTCAGATCTGTGGGTACAAATATTAAGTATTTGAAATGTAATCTACGAACTGTATTTGGCATAAGATATCTCATCATTTACTCATTAGATGTAAATCCATGTCAATGGTGATCAAACCCATTAATTTTAGCACCTTGAGATGAATGATTTATAAATTAACAGTCAACCTTCCTGCCAGGCAAACACACACTGTGCAGCCTCGTTAGCAAGCTGGAAGGACAAACAGGCTTGGCAGAATAATCCTCTAAATTCTTCATAGAAACTAATCTGGCTTACGTGGTCAAAGAAAACTTCTGTTGATTTTTTTCCGCGAGTAAGGCTCTGACAAAAGTGCTTGTGTGTGAAAATTGTGTTGGTCCAGGATATTTTATAACTCTTGAAAGTAGATATGGTGAGACGTGCTCTGTGCCACTTATGTAATTTTGTGTTCTGTACTGCTCTGCTCCTCAGCCACTCCTGAAACCCCGATTCCATCTCCACCCACAGCCTCCAGCTCAGAACATTATAAAATGGCTCAGGGGGTCATAGCTACTGTTCCCAAACAACCAACCTCCATCCCTCAGTCCACCATCACAAAGCAAGAGACCATCTAACAACAGGCTGATGCCTTAGTCCCTGTGGGGTTTTTTTGTTTGTTTGTTTTATGTTTTTGTTTTTTTTACAGTTTTTAATCAGTGTCTGCATTTGTAACATTATACCATCAGCATTAAGGCTGTTGACTGACCCAAAATAAACACTGAAATATCAGGGTTGAAATTGCATTTATCTTCTTGGCAGACTTTTCCTCTTTCACCTGTTTAGGGATTTATGTTTATCTACACGTGTATCTGCAGCTGATCTCTGTGGCTCAGCTGAAGCTGCTGATGGAGCTATCACATGGCAAACCAGCATTAAAATGATCTGGACAGACTGTATCAGGTCATACATTGTGTGTAGTTTATCAGTGGATGACACCATTTTCTTTATTTTCAGCGTGTTGTGAAACGTGTTGGGGATCACTAAACAAAACTTTGTGAATGTTACAACTGGCTTTTCCTTGACATGCATTAACTAGTTTATACTATTTCCTCTTATATTCATCAGAGGTAAAATTGTGTCACCTGTCACCATAATCATGACCTCACAAACATTTGTTGTTCAGAAAAGTATTCCATTGAAGAAAAGAATTTCTTGGAGGAGTACGATAATACGCTGTTTATCTGTGCTACTTTGTGAAAAGAGGTATCCCCCAGCAAACCAGGTATTTGTTTGAAAAGAATGTATGTATTCTATTTTTTTGTGTAGTATTTTGTCATGGTTTAGGTAATGGAATAAAATGTGCCTTGTAACCCACACTGCCTTACAATAAAAGGCAATGTTTTGCCTTACAATGTGAAAATGACTTAATAAAATTTCTAGATCTATTTTTACATTGAAAACATATTCATTGTCTCAATATAAACATACTACTCTCTGACAAGGCAACATCTTTGGTTAATCTAGATCAGTCACTGTACATGGCACAATGTGTGTATGCAAATTGTTCTGCCTCTTAATGACATTTCTGTTAAGTTAAGCAAAGAAAGAAGTCCTTGAGGAGGAAAAAACAAACAGGGTCCAACGTGGCAGTGCTGTATGTTCAGTGATAGCCAAAAGCATGTTGCTTCAAACTGATAAAATGTCGTAAAGTCACTGTAGATAGCATTGATTCCAGTCTGAGCGCTGGAGGGACAATTTCTAGTTAAAGTGATGGAGTAATTTATATAATTTCCCTCGATGGATGAATAATGTCCCTCTGACTCTGATAAGGTCTTTATCCTGGACATAATGAACCCAAAATACATTAGCTACAAATTGCCTGAGAGGTCCACAGGGAAAAATTGCCGGAAGATCCACACGGACAACACAGCAATTTCTTTTAACAGTCACAAATCTATGAGAGTGCCGCTTTTTTGCGCAAAGATGATCTGAGATTTCGGCAAATATTTTATTGTGCGTTCACTGAGAATGAAACTGAGTTTAGCTGAAATGCTGCCATCTATTGATTTGGGAATGTAATTGAAATGTAACGGCGTTGGCATCAACTTTGTACTTCAATGTAATTGACTTATTTTACCTTTTAATGATGAATAATTGAATAATGCGAATAATAAGAATGATGGATGTGTTGTTGACAGGATCTCAAGGATGAAATGTCATGGTAGGATGAAAAGAAGGGGACCAGAGAAGGTGTGTGGATGTCGTGAAGGGGCATGAGAACAGCTGGTGTGTGTGTTGACGGCGATGGTGTGAGGGCCGAGGGCTGGTCTGGGGCGACACCTAAAGGGAGCAGCAAAACACGACAATCATCTCTCATTTCAAATTCGAAGTTAATAAATGTAAAACAATTATTCCAAGAATAAGATTTAGCAAATTGCACATGTTGTAACTTGTTGAGTAAAAAATGTCTTGTATAAAGATAATTCCGGTGTGCCGTGCAGACGATAGCATTGAGATTCATTTGTATTGATAAAGTGTTCAGAACAACAGACGAGTTCCACTTCTCACATTATAAATGTTCGTTAAGTGAGTAATAGCTTTATAAAGTCAAAGAATAATAGTCTCGAGGAGTATCTTCGTAACCACGATGATACATCTGATAATATAGATTTTAATTGGATGGGTTATTCAATTGTGTGTTTGTGTAGGCTTGTGTTTTGTGGGATGATATTGGTGAATTTCCTTGGAATAATTATATTTTATTTTCTGCTCTCAGACGAGAGATGATGTATGCACACAATAAGCGTTAAGGGGCGGATCCCAACGCCAGAAACAAGGCGCCGCCTACCCAACGAGTTGACCAATCACTGATTCTCTTCACCTTCTCCAATGGATATCGTTTATACCCAGCCAATCAGAGGGCGTTGTAGATTGCGCCTCGCCCGTTCCATGATATTTTCCCTATGACGTATAAACGCGCTAACCGGAACTCGTTCAAGGATCTAGCACACAGGTTTGTTGTGATTTTTAACACACAGTTTTTCGCCACTTCAGAATTTATCAGGTGTCAGTGAGTGACTGTCAAAGATCATGTGGAATATAACCGTAGCAGTTGCTTGTTCAGTTCACCGATATTTCCTTTGCGCGTCCGTTTCCTGACAAAATGCTAAACTGATGTAATCCTCGAGTGCAAGGTTGTGTGTTCAAAGCTACAAAGAATCGTTTGCTGATGATCCGGCTTAAAGGAAGTGAATTTTATTCAGGGGTGCATTTGATCTTGAAGGCTTGGTAAGTTGCATGCGTTTCCATATCAAATGGTAGTCTCCCAGACAACCGATGGAGGACCAGCATGAGTCTATCGATCTCGGGTCACCATCGGTGGAGCCACCACCATCCTCGACCGCAGGTCTCAGCTGGTTCCCTGCACCACCTCCACCCATCTACTCGTGCACTCTCACCCCTGAGCTGGTGGCCAAGGCTCGAGAGGAACTCCAGGAGAAACCAGAGTGGCGTCTTCGCGATGTCCAAGCTCTTAGAGACATGATCCTGAAGGTTGCCCCACGATTTTATACTACATTACTGTGTACACCACTTTTGTCATATATTGTGAAAGGTTGCAATCATAGAGCACTTCATGGTGATCATTTTGGGATGTAGAACTGTGACTAAAACAGCCTAAATTCATATTGAAAAGGACCTGCGTATCTTAAAAAGAAAAAAAATCTAAATTATATTACTTGGATACTGCATGAATAGAAGTGTTTCTTGTCATTTCCACTGACAAATGACTTTTATCGTCTAACTCTGAAGGAGCAGCCCAATATGAGGACCAGACTGGATGATGCCTTTCTTCTTCGCTTTCTGCGGGCCAGAAAGTTTGATTATGACCGTGCCCTGCAGCTACTCATCAATTACCATGGGGGCCGCAAGGCATGGCCAGAGGTGTTTCAGGACCTGAAGCCATCCACAATAAAACACGTGCTGGACCTTGGCTTCCTCACTGTCCTCCCACAACCAGACCCGAATGGACGATATATCCTCTGTCTCCGCCCAGGTGGATATTAGCTTGCAGCTGGAACTGGTGTATGATGTCATTCCATGACAATGTTATTACGCTTGGTCTTCAGAACCTTGATAAATGTTATATGAGTTTAAGTTGTTTTACACAAATGACCTACATTACTAACAAGTGAAACTCCTGTATGTAGGAAAGTGGAGACCAAATGACTATCCGTTCGTGGACAATGTGAGAGCCATTTACCTGACTTTGGAGAAGCTGATCCAGCCCGAGGAAACTCAAGTCAATGGCATTGTCATCTTAGCTGACTACAGTGGAGTGGGCATGTCACAAGCATCCAATCCAGGACCATTTCTTGCCAAAAAGGTGGTGAGCATTCTCCAGGTGAGCAGGTGCAGTGGGGCCATTTTATATTATGTTAAAGATGGCTAAAGATTGCACTAATTAGGACCAGCATAGTGCAGTTTGTCTGTAGCACTACCCGATGGTGGCAAAGGGAGAGGGGTGGAAGTATGTGAAGGTGGTGTAGGACGTGAGGAAAGCGACAGCGATGAGGTGTGTGGTTGGAGTGACAGATGGGTTCAGGGTAGGGGAGTGGGGCTACATCAGGGACCACTTCTTAGCCCCTTCCTGTTTGTAATTGTGATGGACAGGATGATGTCAGGAGATGCTCTCTGTGGATGGTGATCTTTACAGATGACATTGTCATGTATAGCCGGATGAGGAGGCCGGAAGAGAGGCTGGAAATGGAGTGGAGATTTGCACTGCCGAGAAGAGTGATGATTCCTCAAGGGTTCTTTGCGTTAAAAAAATATCAGCCGGACTGAAAGGGAAGGTGAAGGAGACAGTAGTTAGACCTGCCATGATGCATGGCTGGGGGACAGTGGCTCTGTCCAAGAGATAGGAGACTGAACTGAAGGTGGCAGAGATAAAGATCCTGGGGCTCTCCCCAGCATACAAAAAATAGGTAGACAGGATAAGAAATGAGACATCAGGAGATGGAGATTGTTGATCTGTGTAATGACAAACATAAAGCATGGAAGAAGAGCGTGTCATCTAATGCAGATAATGTACAACATGAGCTCTTCAGCAGCAGCATAGCGTTTATCAGGCCTGCATTTCACAAATACAAATTCCATGAGGTCCACCACCACCTAACGATCTGCTCTGACCCACAGGATGGCTTTCCTATCAGAATCAAGGCTGTCAACATTGTTAATGAGCCCAGGATTTTCAAGGGAATTTTTGCCATAATAAAGCCTTTTCTGAAGGAGAAGATGGCTGAGAGAGTAAGTATCCTCCCTAATGAGACCTGACTTGTGTTTCTGACCAATTAATGCACACTTTGTCGTTTTGTAACACCGAAGATTAATCACTGTTTTTGAGAAAGAACTCTGTCACCAGAAACACGTAATCATCTTTACTAAATCCAAAGCTGAGCAGTTATTTTTGCCCCTGCAGTGTGAGTAATTAAAGTGATCACATCACTGCTGATGTGTCCTTGTGCTCCCCTTCTCCAGTATATCCTCCATGGCTCAGACCCTCGCTCCCTGCATCGAAACATCCCACGCTCAGTTCTGCCAGAGGAGTACGGTGGGTTTGCTGGGCGGTTGGACTTGCGTGCCTGGTCAAGGCTGCTGCTCGATTCGGAGGAGGAATTTGTGGTGGAGTTCTGCCAACCAGATCCACTAGAGGGAGTGATGCTCCCAGACTCTGCCTTGTATGAGGACCAGGCCAGCGGGCAGGAGGACGACACCTTCCGGGCTCTGCGCTCTCAACTCTACTACTGCTACTGACAGACTGCCATCGCCAAGGTGGACGCCTTCTGTTTCTTTTGAAACATAAATGTAAAGTTTCACAGGGCAAGTTGCCAATAGTATACATGACTGACTTCACCAAGCAATGCTTCACCAGGCTTTTGCGCACCCCGACATTTGATCCTGTTACCAATGCAGCAAAGCTTTTGACTCAAGCCAACATGTTATCCAACATGGCTGTCATTATATGGTTTTCTTTCAGCCCTCTGTATTTTCATTTTTAAAGTATTCTCAACGTGGATTGTCTCAAATGCATGTTTTGTCCACTATTAACATGCCCACAATCCATCGCTAACACTTTTGCAAGTTCAGGAGACTCTCTCAGTATTTCTCTGTTTCTGCCTTGTCTAAGTTGCCTTAAATTCATACAAGATCTTGTGAATGTAGGAAGGATTCAATTGTATTGAATTTGTTTATCAAAACAATTGTCTTTTTGTGTCGTGGGCAACAATTGTCATGCAAACTCTTAATTGTTTTCCGCATTAGTTACTTCTCGATACAGCTGCTTGGAAATATGATAGATTCATTGTAAATGTAGCCAAATAACTATCTCATGTGCAGTGTTCTTGGGGAATATGTTATGGTAATGCTTTATTTCTGTCACCACAGAGCATTATTTTTGTAAGACAACGGTATGATGTACCTCCGTCCCCATTTCAACATGTAATCTTAACGCAGGGCTTCATTATGGTGCCCAGACGCCCGGCACCGATTTTATACGTCCATTTTGCCAAAGTTCTCACAAGGCCGTGTAGATAATAGGAATGTGCAATAATGCTGCATCTGTCATCATCTATTAGTTCACAGACAGCTTAATATATAGTACTGCTGTAGCATTCCAAATACTGTATATTTATTTTAAGCATGTCCAGCAATGTAAGAATCACATTGCTGAATATTCAAAGTAAAGTCAAATGAAAGTGCTGTTTGTGTGTGTTGTATGTGTTATGGATGCTGAAGTCGGCTGATGTTTTATCTTGTACGTTCTGTGATATTTTCTCATCTTTGTAATAGAATAGGATAGCACTCTCCAAATGAGGCTGGTGGTGGATGACAACATATTGTTATTTTTGAAATACTACACAATAAAAAGCATGAATGCACGTCTGTCATGTCTGCATATGTCAAGTGAGTGAGAGACAAAATGCAAGTGTGTGAAAACCATGAACAGTAGCTACAACAAAGTCTTTTATCAGATTAAGATCTGAAGGACGGCAACATCGGGCAAAGGCAGGGATGGATGGATGGATGGATGGATGGACAAATGCAGGGATGGATGAGGAAATGTGCAAACCTCTGCTTTAGCCTAAGACTATAAATTACTGACACTTTAATTATCCACTTTCAGTAGCTGCTTGCCTGGGCTGGGCAGCGGGCTGTCATTGGGTGCACATGAAAACATTAGAGATACAGTAGTTCCTTTTGTACTGTCCGTTTATTTGCCTCCAGTGCAGTGAAGGCAAATAAATTGACATTTTGTAGCCTGGAAGCTGACATGGAGTGTGTTATAGAACTCAGTGTAATGGAAATGCCATATCTGCGTTTTTCATTATATCTCAGCTGTTCAATGTCAAATCAATGTCAAAAGAGTAACATTTGAGTAATACCGTGTTGGAATGTTGGCATGTCAGATTGAGCATTACCATTTTTTCATTAATCCCCCTAAGGGAAAATTCCAGTCTATCAGGAGCCAAGGAGGAGGGAGAACAAAGAAAGTAGGAGTGTGACATCAATAATTGCTAATAAGTCAGTGCAAAAACACCTAAAACACAGTACAAAAAAAGTGTTCAATAATTTACATGCACATTACCTGAGCAACAAAGATCTGCATTATCATACCACTGACAGAGCCACCGCAAGTTAGAGTCATTTCACAGATACTAAATGTGTACAAGGACTGTCACAACCTCCTCTTCTTATTTCACTCTTTAAAAAAAATTGCAGCTTCAGTAGCTGTATCAGTGACATACTGTAATTGTTAATTCTTTTCGTTTTTTTGTACCGCTCTTGTATCATAAATGTTTGGGATATTTATAGTTTATTTTTACCCACAAAGATGCATGGACACAGCAGCTTTCAATGTGATTAAAAAAGAGATGATGCAGGGCAGAGAGCAGTGGTGCTGCCCTCTACCTCTTGGTAACTTGGTAACCATCTGTAACAGTCCATGGATGATATCACACACATTGAGAGTCTCACAAGCTTGGATGACATCATGAGCATGTGATGCCGACGGAAATTTCAACTAAAGCTCCTGAGAACTTCTTCGGGGAACTGTGCGGCCTCTGACCCACAATCAGCAGGCGCCGCTGGCAAGGCACATATTCTCTCTCACCACATGATTAGAAATAAACAGCCCTTATAAAGCATTTGCCCAGCAGTGAATTCAACATATTCCAATAAATTGATTGCCTCCATGCAGATAAAAATGAACCTGCTGGGTGAAAGCAGAGGTGGCTTTTGGATAAGGCTATTTGATGGGAGCCAGACTGGTGAGTGGTTGCGTACGACAATACCAATGTATGTCATTGAAATATAATTAACTGCACCACTACAGGCAATACAATAAAGCTTTTATTGGTTCAAATTAAAAAGGAAACACCTCTGAGTCTATTTGCTAGACACCTGCAAAACATCCATGCACTGCTCCTGCTCCTGGTACCAGTTGGAGAACCATTGTTCTTTTGTGCAATATGTATAGCGCACAGATGGAAGATTAGCCATAATAAGTCCACCGTGTAGGTTTCCCCACCCTCGGTGACGTCACAGATTAAAATTAAATATTCATATCACACACACAAGGGGTCCCTGCGGAGGGGGTCTTGTCATGCGGCGAGACTAATTGTGTGTCTCGGCAGCCGGCGCACGTCCCTGGGCGCCGCTCGTATCCCACAATTCTGCGTTTCATGACGTTTTGACGCTGGCTCGCCGGCGCGCGGTTGGCTCCTGCCC
>OMPJ01021185.1:14552-48909 GCA_900312935.1 Carapus acus
GCTCCTGCCCACAGAGGCGCGCGAGCCTCTCGAGCGCCGCTGTGATTGGCTCCCTGCGCCATAACTCCATTTTGGAAAACAGCTGTTTGAAGACACAACCTTTTGTCGCTGCTCGCGGACGGACGGCCGCTGGCTGATTGAGGAACGCTGCGCCCTCTTACACCACCTGCCAGTTTGTCACACACGGCAATTCAGCGTCAATCGTCACATCTCTCCGCTCCCGTACCGTATCTCCTCCGTCACCCTTTTGTCCAAGTGCCAGGAAACTTCACTGTGGACCGCATGCTGTCAGGTTTCCATCCCCACAAGTGGACAAGAGGAGGCGACTTGGTCAAGGTTAGTGACGTTTTATTTTCTTTTTCTTCCTCTTCTTCTTCACCACCGCTGTGCAACAAAGCCGTCGCCAGGGAGACGTCGGTAACGCGAGTTTGTACGGAGGGAGGGAGGCAGGCGAGCGGGCGGCGTTTGGACAGAGCATCGCAAAGCCGCATAGTCCCGCGGCGTAAGGCTGCTGCTGCTCGGTCAAGCTTGGACGTTTTGCGAGGCGGCGAAGCCACCACTCTTAAGTGGGTGTTAGCACAAGCCACAGCCCGGCGCTCCCGCATTGTCACATTAAGCTGTCGGTTTATCAAGATTTTCCTCGGATTTATCGAATACGTATTGGGTTTTTTTCCCGCCGTGTGTGTGCGCGTGTGAGCTCGCGTGTTCGTGCGCGTGCGCTGGCATTGGCATGCGCGTCCTTCCCACACATCGAGCTGCTGGATGGGGTGTTGAATTCCCTCATCTCATCAACTCCCTTTGCAATCTCGTCCATTTCCTCTCCTCTCCTCCTCTCCTCACTTCATTTTCTCTCCCTCCCTCCCTCCCTCTCTCGACATCCTCCCGTTCCCTTTCTTTCTCTTTCTCTTCCTCCTCTTTCCTCCTCTCGCCTTCTCGCTCCCTCCTTCTCTTGCGCACACACGGACAACGTTTGTTTTTACAATAAATTATCCAGTGGGACACTCGACCCACCGCCCGTAAATGTAATCGCTTTTTATCTAGCCTTGATTTCTACCCTGCAGCCTCTGCTATGGTTGAGATGAATTCGTCAAGTGTTCTCTCCAAACTAGAGATGAAAATCAATAGATGAGTAAACAAAGTGAAATCTCAATGTCGGAAAAAAATAGGAGTCCCCATGCCAATAATTTGTTGGCTGGCAAGATAAGGACTCATTGGCAGTTTTCCATGTGCGTACAGGTCAATGTTGATATTTGGAGTTGGATAGTGAGAGAGGTTGATGCTGTACAAGGTGTTTAGGGATGCAGGCTTTGGGATGAACTATGTGGGACTCTCCACTTTGCAAGTCTTGACCGGGCAAAGACACAGGCGAAAATAAACACTGGCCGATCGCCTGTGTGTAGCGCTTCGACTGTTTACGGGCAGTATGTGACTAACTGTAACCAAAGCTGTGTTCTCCACAACTCATTGGAACACACACATCCAGCATCACGATAGCTGCCTGCCAAAACCGCAATTGCAACAGCAGCTGAGGTGTCGATTAGTAACAGTAAAAATGAGAACATTATATGACGGTTTCAGCCACCTGACCTCTGCAAAGAGTTGATTTGTGTTTTTTACTTGGCGAGTCCTGTTGCTCAACAAAAAGAAAAACAAACTGAAAAGGCTTCCATGCATGTCCTCCCCTTTTTAGTGCCGTCAAACCAAACATGGCCTGTTCTGTTTTTCAAAATGGCTCGGGGTGATGGAAAGCAGCCAGGACGGAGCGTGGCGTCATGTCGGAGGGCCACTGCTTTCCAGAGATGCATGCCCCCGCTGACCTTGGGAATAAGCGGAGCTGGAGGCCCCTCTCCATGTTTCAGCATCTCCTCCACTGTGTTTAAAAGGGTAGTTTAGGGGGGCGCAGACCTCGTACAGTTAAGTGATTGCACATGCTCATTTTTGAGTTGTTTGTCTCCCGTCCAGGCGACTTGTTACTTGGAAGGCAATGCGTCACGCACATTCTAATCTGTCAAAGTGGCTGATTCAGAGAGAGGACAAGAGAGTTCATGTGAGCTACACGTGGACGTTTACTGTACGTGTGCATGTAATGCAGCATTAGCACTGCCGTCGGAGGCGCCGTCGGCGTCCTTCGGTAAATGGAAGTCAACTCAGTTCCTGCTGAGAGCAGCCAACAGCAATGGAATTATCCTTAGAACATTTGGACCCTCTTATCCCTATACTCGAAGCCTGTATCAAGCGCAAATCGGGACTAGGGTAGTGCAATGTTGGCTGCCATGAGGTGGTTTCTCGGGTGTTTTTGTTTTTGTTTTTTCATTTTTGCTCATTGTCATAGCTAGAATTTGCATTGAGGTCAACAGATTTGTCCAGTTGCACAGCAATCTGGTTGCTTTCTCAGGTAGTTGGACCAATTGTTCCACCAACTTCACCATACTTCTTGAATAGAGATGTCCGATAATATCGGCCCACCGATATTATCGACCCGATATCGGCATAAAAATGTAATATCGGTATCAGATTTTTTTGGCTTTAAAACCGATAAATAAAAACCGATAAAAATAAATAATGCTTGCGTTACACCGAAATAGTGCCTATGCGCTCCTGAAGCGTTTACCGGCGCACATATCGGTATTGCCTGATATCGATATCGGTAAATTGAGAGTTGGGCAATATCGGCATATCGGATAACGGCAAAAAAGCCAATATCGGACATCCCTATTGTTGAACAGCTTTTTAAAGGCAGCAATCGCCAACTCACTCATGAGACGTTCAACATCATCTACTGGGAATCGCTAGCAGTTGGAGACAAAGGCCTCCCTGCACCGAGGATAGTATAACACAGGCAAGCGTTCTACTCCCTCTTTGATTATGGCTACAACCAGCCGCCTGTGCAGTGTTTCAGATAACGATGTCCAAAATGGTTGTGAACATACTGAAGTTCTATTTTTAAACCCTCTTCTCAGACATACCGTTGGGTAATGTGTACATATTTTGTCAGCAAGAATTTGTCTTGGGTCAGCTCCTCCGACCCTCCCGTCCCACTCCTGCACATCAAGCACTTAAGCCCCTCTGTTTGGAGTCTGAGATCTTCCCTCTCGAGCAGCCAGTTGTTGTCACCAGTAGGGGTGAAAATAACTTGAAACAAGTTGGTTGCAACAAGAAGTTTTTATGATGTCTGAAGTAACAAAGGAGCTAGTTCTTGATGGGTTTTGAAGGAATGTGTAGCGCCATAGATTGCCGTTACTACCATGATGTTGACATGAGGAACCGAAACTTGCAAATGCAGAACTAGGAATGTATAGAAGTGTATTAGAACACGTGTACAACAACAGAGTTCTCAGTTGGCGATTGAAAATAGCCGCCTTTGGATTGCGACAGATGACTCCTACAGTTCCTTCCATCAACAATACTAGATCTGGTTTTCTCTGTGGAAATAAGAATATGGTTTCGGTTTGAATGGCTTGTAGCATTGGCTTTCATCTTAGATATGACTGAGGCATTGAATAAATTAGAGATGTCTGATAATATCGGCCCACCGATATTATCGGCCCGATATTAGCATAAAAATGTTATATCGGTATCAGATTTTTTTTTTTTGCTTCAAAACTGATTAAAATCATGCTTGCGTTGCACCGAAATAGCGTTCCTGAAGCGTTTACCGGCGCACCTCATCAAGCTGCGTCTGATATATCGGTATCGACAGATATCGATATCGGAAATTGTGAGTTGGACTATATCGGCATATCGGATATCGGCAAAAAAGCCAATATCGGACATCCCTAGAATAAACCCATTTCACACCTACAGCAAAAAAAATCTTATCCGGACAAGACCACTGAATGTATGGTCATTCAGGTGACCTGGTTTTAAAAATACAATTGTATTTGTCTCAATGCCTCCATAAAGGCTAATTAGATGGAAATCTCGGGAGGAAAAAAATAAAAATGTGAAATATTAGTGCTGAGATCCTTGAATGGGATGTTCTCACAGTAAAATGCCATTGACAGGTTCAAAACGAAATTCTGACAGCATCAGGCATTTCCTGCACTTTCTTTTGCTCAGGCATCCCGTGCCTCTCTCTCAATATTAGATCTTTTTTTTCCTCTTGTATTGGACTACAGTTTTCATCAAAAGTGCCTCCGGAGGGCAATGAAGGAACCGTGTTGATAGGGGACCTTGGAGGAGAAACACAGGATAAACCACCGACTTTCATTAAAGTTTATTGGTCCATGACAGTTTAATGATAAATCCCTCTATGCCATTGTGATACTTGGGGATAAAGTAATTCATCAAATGTGTTTTAATTATGTTTAATGGGACAAATCAATTGTTGGTGCTTAATGGCCTGTGGCAGAACATAACGGGGTCAACGAATGCTTTTAATCAGTCCTTGCAAATTTGAGTGAACTGCGCACTTTCCTTTGTCCCAGCAGCCCACTGTTGTGTTGTGTGTTGTGTCATGCAAAAGCTGGAGGTGATAATGCTGTCAAGCATCATGAGCAATGGTTTCATTATCCCGCCGCTACAGGAAAAGTGCAACGATTGCCTCCTGCTCTCCCCACTCATCGGAGAAGGTTCCGTTTGTCTTTTCTTTTTCCTTTTTTTGTGTGTTTTTTTTCTTTTCCTACCCTTGGACTCGGCATATCTAATCACATGATGCCCACACTGACCTGTTGAGGGGGGGAAAGTGATGATCCAGCTGAGTGGAATTACTCGCTAAACATCAGACACAGCAAAGCTGCTTCCAAAGTTGCCCCCCAGCGCTTTCCCACATTATCTTACATTATTTAGCCATGCACGCGTTATCTCCTTCATTATGTAACGCCCATTGAAATAATCCCTCCATTATTCAAACAGTTATCACTTTGCTTAATGCTCATGTACACACCGGCATTTTACTACACAGTGTGTTGTGCGACTGTGTGTGTGTGGGGGGGGTTTTTCTCTCTTTTTTTTTTTTTTTTTTAGTATTGATCAATTTTCCTCATTTGACTTTTTGAATGTAGAGCTCTGCCCTTGTTTCCATTTTTGCCTGGATAATAATACTGGACTTGTGTGTATACATGTGTACACACAGAGTAGCCCTCAAAAACATGCTGTAAATGCCGATTGATGTCTGCAATGAAAGCAGTTGCTGTGCAGCAAGTCACTGACCTGGTAACATAACCCACTCTTTGGTGTACACTCTAGATTCAAAGGGAGACGAGTATTAGAGTGGAATCACCATAACCACTTAAGGACAAGTTCAGTTAAATGCAGCTTTCAGGGGGCGGGGGTGGTTTCAAAATGTGTAATACAATTTACAATTCATGATGCTCCTTACCTTTGAAAATAAATAAATAAAAGATAAATAAATAGATAAATATATTCCACAATCCAATGAAATCGTGTAATTCTGTCTTACTGATATCCAAAGAACACAGGATGTATTCTCTTGTGATAAGCATGTTGCTTTCTGATTCAATATCTCAATTCAGTCTCAACTGACATTTGAATCATTTCAATCTGACAGAATCTACTACTTACAGTTATGTAAATACAAAAATTCAACTTGAAAATATGAACTAAAAGGACTGAACTCAACTAAATTTCAAATGAACTACTCAACACATTTTACAGTAATATTGAATAACATTACTTTTACATGTATTCTCCCTTTAAAAAAAACATTTAATAGTCAGTAACCACAATATCAACTAAATTGGACTGGTGATGGAGTCATTTCACTACAGAGAAAGCACTGCCTTGCTTCCACAGTGGAACTGTTGCGCTGCCCCCTGGCCTCTCGACTTTTTTTCCACCCTTTTTTCACTATGAGTAATTTTTCCCAACTTAAAGAAATGTTGATTAGTCTCCCGCTAGAAAATTAGGGCTTTTTGCCAAGCCTGGGTAACTATAATGCAATACAGCAAAAAATAAAAGCTTCAGCTTAAACTTGAATTTACATGTAAAATATTTAACCGCTATTGGATCCAAAACTATACCCCCCCCTTTTTAGCAATTATTTCCAGTGGGTTACACTAATGTCTCACAGCAGCCTTGTGAAATTCAACCTTTCTCCTTATTTGGTCATCACAAAAAGCGTGCACTCATTGCCTGCTTCAGGTTTCATTCCTTTTCCATTTTTCTCACCCTCATCTCCTCTTCTCCATTCCGTCTGCACTCCAACCCCTCCGTCTCCCTCTCGACTCCATCCCGCCTCTCCTCATTTCCTCTTTGTCCTTCGTTTGCCGTCCACCCCGTGCACGGGCTGTAGCTGTGTCGCTTGTGTGTGTGCACCACAGAGAGAGTGCCTGCCAGGAAAAGGATGAGGCATAAACAACCTTGGCAAACAAACCACCTGCTTCCCAGTGAGGGCTCGCGTTGTTAAATGTGTCGACGGAAATAGAAGCGGCCAGCCCTGCGGTAGAATTAGAATAGATAGGACGTGGAGGGAGAAAATCACCGGGTGGCACAGCAGCCGTCGTCAGCACATGGGTTATCACTCCGCTGAGGGTGCAGACAATCGGTCTCCCCAAGAATGGTATGGCTGGAAGTGATGCCGTGAGTGTGGTTGTCATTAATGTGACAGTGATGCACGACAAATGGGCTGCTCTCTGGCTCAGATCCTCATCACACAGGATAAATGTGGCTCCTCCACATGTTTGAAAGCCTCTCAGGATTCATTTTCTTTTATGTTTAAATTGTAGGCAGACTACGACAAAGCTTGGTGTCAGGGTCAGACCTAAAAACACACTGTTTATACAGTTCTGTCTGAAACCATGCATTTTTATTAGAGATGTCCGATAATATCGGCCCACCGATATTATTGGCCCGACATCAGCATAAAAATATGTCGGTATCGGATTTTTTGGCTTTAAAACCGATAAGATAAAAACTGATAAAGATAAAATGCTTGCGTTACACCGAAATGGTGCCTATGCGCTCCTGAAGCATTTACCGGCCCACATATCGGTATCGACTGATATCGGTATCGATAAATTGAGAGTTGGACAATATCGGCATATCGGATATCGGCAAAAAAGCCAATATCCGACATCCCTGGACACATGGCGCTGGTATCAAATGTCTTTTTTGTTTTGTTTGTTTTTTTGGCTTTTTTGGCTTTGGCTTTTTTTTTTTTTTTTTTTTTTTTTGAGATTGTGTGCGTGTGGTCAAAATAAAGAGCTCAGGCCAAAGTTGACCTCAAGATGATATTCAGAACTCCAACCATTTGTTCAGCATTGTTTGTTCGCATATGGGAGGCAGAGAACTGTTGGATGAGGAGGTTTGGGACGTAGAAAAGATGGAAAAGAGTCCCAACCCCTCCCCCCTCACCGGCTTGTGGTCATGTTCTCGTTTGGCAGGCTGGGCGGATTGGCTGCTCTTAAGTTGATGATTCATGCATGTTGGAGCCTCAGTCACACCCCATTCCTCCTCCACTAAGCCACCCACACAAACCACGTGCACACACACAAACCAGGGGAATCCCTGTTTTCCCCAAACGAGGGCTTTGTTGCTCGCTGTGACCGTCTGTTCATGTGGTCACAGTCTGAAAACCAGATCGCAGACCTTTATCTCTAGCTTCTCAGCCTCGCAGTGACACACGTGGCTCACAGCGTCGTACACCCAACACCTCTGGTAATCTAAGCTTTATTTAAGCATTGCCATGTGATCCTGACAGTGAGGTGGGTCTGTGTGTGGTGAGAAGGTGTAGAGTGGTGGTGCTGCCCAGCTTTCACAACCTAGTGAGTGAACGATTTAGAAAAGGAATCTTTGAAGCATATCTCGATGTGTATCATGTATATAAATCTAAAGTGCAACTGTGTTTGCCAGTTAAATTCCTCCACAACTGACATATTGGTGTGCACTGTGTGTACCTATGAGCAATACGGACAATGGGCCCAGGATTTGTTCCTGGCTTCTGTAGTATCAAGTGGATGCTGTGAAGGGAAGGATATGAATTCAATGACACAAACGATTCCACTAAAATGATTTCATCATGCTCATGTGACCGACCACAGGAAGGCCTTTGTGACTTCCCACTTGTAGTGACTTGGCAATGTGTTTGCCCTCCTTCCTGATTTCCTGAGCTGTACAGTTGCACATTATCAGAAACAGATCGGAGACAAATCGCCCAACAAGGAAATGAAAACTGCACCCAAACTTCCAAAGATCAGCCTGCCAGATTGCTGTTGAGGAATTTTCAGGCCCACTTGAACTGGCAGAGTATTTTCGATGTGCCATACTGCACATGGTTGGGATGCCCTCAGGTACTGGTATTTTTCATTTTGTTTGGTCAGACACGCTAAGTTTGTCTGTTTTCTCTCGAACACTATGGGCAAACAACTGGATTTGGGATCTCTTGATGGGAAAACCTGCCACTACCCTTGATTTTCTGTGGTACATTGTGTATTTGATATGTGTAATGTGTTCTTTGACACGTCCCTGAGTCTGTGAACTCAGTTTGATTTTGTACTACTTATTTTGTCTTCAAATAGCTTATTTTTGGGGCAAGGTCGTGTCTCTACCTGTGGACAGGGTACATCAGCAGGATTTCATCAGCCCAGTCTTTGTTTATTAAGTCTAATTCAAACAAAATGTTAATTTGACTTGATTCAGAAGGAGGCAGCCGTTTTTTTTCTCACAGGGTCAGCTGATACTCGAGTAGATCTGATCATTTAAATTGTTTACTCATGTCGTCTCTGTCTTAGATTTAGTCGGACGATTTGAAGGAAGTGTGTGTTGAGAGGTAAAAATAGTAGAAATGGGCAAGAGGGCAAATAGTTTCTCACGGCACTAAATCAAGCTGCTGCTGCTGCACAATCAACGCAGTCATCCGGTCGTCTGATGTCATTCAGCGTTCCCATGACACGTCAGAGTGAAGAACATAAAAACGCCTCACCAAACGACAGCCTCCACAAAGTTGAGACGCAGGCCGGAAGAGGAATTCTCGACCCACCTGCAGGGATCACTGGGATCACAGGGATCAAACCGCACGCAGCAGCTGGGCCTCACCATTAAACGCTAATTTACCGCCTGGCATGTGGCTGGGACAGCTGACGTCTCTTCTGCGTAAGTCTTCATGTAACATGACAACTGTGTGTCTTCAGCTGATGTCGGCCGTGGTGTTTAGAGGTTGGAGGATAAGTTCTTGGGTGGCCGCCAACCGCTGGCCCCACGGAAAGCGCGGCGTTGCCAGCCGGGCATCACAGTAATGGCCGAATTGGAAGAGTCACCGTGGTCTGGTGTTGTTGGTGCTTAAAGTCCATCAGGTGTGTCAGCAACCCGATGCACAGCCTGAGATGGGCAGCGCTGTTTCCCCGGCTCGTGAATCCTCTTGAAATGAATCATCCTCCAGCCTCCTGAGTGTTTGCATCATTAATGTGGAGTTCTCTGCTGTGTGGTGCTCAGAAGCACTTACTCATGCTCCTTGACATCAATAGTCTTCCTGTCATGATTGTGTTGTTGTATGAATATTTCATTTGATTAACCTAATCGTCTTTGGTTAAAGTGATCAGAGTTAGACATTGAAAGTATATGAGCGCCCTCTAATTATTTGTAATGTTGTACTTGGTTGTTATTCATCGGTCACAGTGTTTTGAGTAATGGGCTTGGCTTTTCTTTGACAGCTTGTTTAGACAATGGTTTCTCAACAGGTGTCTTCTGATGGTTGTAGCATCATCAGAGTCAAAATCTTTGTCCCTGAGGGGCAGTCCAGAGAAATTTGTAGTGCTCTGGTGTGGGCACAACATCGGTTTAGTGTGTGTGTGTGTCTGCCTTTCTAAGCTCTCCCTCAAAGAGTCAGTCACTGAAGTGCTCTCAGTCGTGAAGCAGTGACCCTCTCATCGATCCCGCTCCTGCCAGGATAATCTGTCCAAGCGAGATTCATTTCTGATGTAGCAACTGCTTTGTAGAGGCGCTGCCCAGCCATGCACCTTTCGTCCTTTATTCAGCGGTGACGGCGAGTACTCTGCTTCATGATTCTCTGCTGGTCCTTCGTATTTCCCATCCTTCTGACTCATCACACCCTCAGGAGTATCCACAAAGATGTCTTCTTTCCACTGGTCATTCCTGGTTTACACTTCATAAGTGGTCCGTCAAGTCCTTTGCTAGCTTGAATGTTAACATCCACTGGTGGCAGACATTGTTTTGTGCAACTTCATCCTGGCAGTGTAGCGAAATCGTGCTCATTAGCCCGCCTCTGCCCTGGTGGTGTAAATGACTCAAAGTTAACAGCCTGGCCACGTGCAGCATCCTCTCCAGCAAGTGGAAATTAGGTCCTCGTGCTTGGCCTGGCACCCTTAAGTAGAGGAAGGACGCACCGGCCACACATAACCCCCCCCGCCCCCCGTGTTGAATGGCCGGAGCTTTTATTTATTGATGAGAGGAAGAGCTGAGGGGAACAACGGTGCTTATTCCTGTGAGGAAATACAGCTCCCTTGTGTTTGAAGTGGCTCTGTTGTCTGCCTGGCAGCTGCTGACATCATGTGAATAGAAGGAGCCCAGACGAGGCAGAGAGGTAGGGAGCTGGATCGCCGAGCCAAGCTGGATGGTCTGCCCGCCCGTCTGCCTGCCCGCCCGCCTGCCTGCTAACACTTTGGTCCGAGGGTGAATGGCCGTTTGTGTGAGGGGGGGGTCTGCCTCTCCCAGCTAGTGAGCCACACTGACCAAAGGACCAACTGTGATTACATCGGTAAGCTGCACGGTTTGCGTGCTCCCCTCGTTTTTATGAGATGCAAATCTCCCCTCTGCCGTTGTTTGTGTATTAATGCCGAGGCCTCAGTCAAGCACAGGGATGGCAGAAATCCTTCATCACATTGAGAGGAGAGAATATCAGCGTGCGTTTTTCAATGATAACCCTCAACTACTATTTCTGTGGGCTCCTTGCCAGTGGAAAAGTGTAGTTGCTATGAAAACCACATGAAATGCATTCATGTGTGCACTCCTTCCCCCCCACGGCAATAAATTTGGCAACGGTGGTTGACAGACTTGAAAATGGTCTTAATGGACATCAGAAGCAGCAGGAGCCTGTCTTTGCGCGGGTTATGGCACATAATGTGAGTTTATTGCGTGCAAATCGGGCTTAAAAGGCTGGAGCAGGATAGCGGCCAGCCCTGTCTCCCTAATGGGCCCCAGGTAAGTGACTCAGGTAAGTGACTGGGCTGACTCATGTTCGCACAGTGATCGGCCCGAGCTTTTGTTTCCCACCTCAGAGCCACAGGCTCTCCGGTTACATGTCACTCGGTCCAGTGTGCCTGTTGATGCCGAGGTCAGCGAGATTCCTTACCTGTGTGGAAACCAAGAATGAGGGATGTGGGTTGTTGCGTAGGTATCAGAATGAATAAATTGGCTAAGCTCAGATTTAGATCTAGTTTTTCCTGAAATAAAACAAATCCAAAGGTCTTGTGCCCTCCCACCACACAAACGCATGGACTGGTTTCATACTTGGACCTGCAAAGCAGGATGGAGGAGGGAGGGAGGGAGGGAGTGACTAGAGTAGAGGTTAATCCCCGTTCAGTCAACAGATCCAGCCGCACCGGTTTCCCTTTGAGGATTGAGCTGTTATTGTTTTCCAGTGAAGATACACACCTGCAACATTTGTCCTCATTGTCACAGCTGTGTTAAGTTTCCGCCAAGTCTTTCTCACACGTGTGTGTGTCTGGTACAGACTTTCAGTGACGCCCTCTGTTATCTGGGGCAGACTGTTTGGGATAGATTTAAGATAATTAAATCTATCCGAGGAGGTGAGTCTTTGTGTGAGGTGGCGTCATTGTTGTTGCCATGTAAACACAAGCAGATTAGAGCGGCCTGCAAATGTAAGGCTGTGAATCTTGTCTTCGGCTGTCGTCTCTCTTTAAATCTTCACTTATTTCACGCAAATCGGCATCACTGGCGCCGCTGTGCCGATTAGTCTTGGCGCCGCGCCCCATGCATAAAGTGATTTTTAAAGTACAATGCCATTAGACATCCTCCTTCACAGCTGAGACCAGGACGCTCTGGCACTGAGCGACGTTAACACGTAGCCCCAGAGCAGAACACACAACACCTTCATCCCCATCATCATCATCATCATCATCATCGCACCTCCATGGAAACCGGTTAATTGTGTCATGGTTGGGTTGAGTCTGCACGTGCAGGAGGACTGGCAAATTGAGTAATTAAGCAAACAAATGGCAATTAGCCAGGCCTCGCTTCAGCCACATGACAACTGGGCCCGTGGAGTATGAGAGAGTAACAACAAGAGCATGCTGAGCACTCACACTGTTAATGCCGCTTTTGTTTTTTCCTTTATAGTGCAGCGAAAACTATGTAAATGAAATATATGTTTACAATCAATGCGGTGTTGTTCGTTGTGGCTTTAGGGTGTGGAAAAGTCTGTAGATGTAAATAATAAACCCTCCCACCGCGATTCAGCTCACTCAATCGCCAGGGAACTGTGATCTACCTGAAAATTGAGGTTCGGAAGAGAATGCTGATTGTTTTTTGGGTGACACGAGCTGCCCATGATGTGAAGATCATCCAGATTGCCCTCTGCCTGCGTCTGCACGGATGGCAGCTCCCCCTGTGTAGGAGTGAGCGAGCTCAGGCTCTTCCTGTTTGGCATGGTACGCACGTACTTGACAAGGAGAAAACAACAATGTAGAGAGCCTTGAGAATTATCCACAAGAATGTCAGCAAAGAGCTGGGAACACGCACGCAGGCACTCACGCTCGCCTCCCAGGTTCCTGACAGATTCACAGTTTAGCCCTCGCGGTCATGGCCGAGTGGATGTCTGCCTCATTACTGGGCGAGTGTGTGTGACTTAAGTTGGTCTCCTGCATGTCCTCGGCCTGTGAGAGTGTGTGTCGGTGCTTATGCGCACCATGCTGTGAGCACATCCTCGGGGACCTGGGAGCATATGTGAGGCATGTTGCATCAGCCTTCTCTCCTTCTCTTCTTCACCCCTCTGCCAAGCACTCTCTCTCTCTCTCTCTTTCCCTCTCTCTCTTTTAACCTCCCTTCTGTCTAAGGCGTTGTTAGCTGCCTCGTGTTGTAGTTGGTGGGCAGGATCCGTGACCTACTTTTGAATTTGGGCCTGGAACAGGAAGCGGAGGAGGAATGGAACGCTAACCAGGGCTGCCTGCGTCTCCTCTCGGTCGTCTGCCTCCGCCCATCCATTGAGGACTCTTGAGGCCAGCTTAGTATTGATCCTTGCTTTTCCCAGCCTTATCATTATCTCCCCCTACACTTGCTGTGCAGCATCCTTTTTGAGCTAACAAACTGAATCTGCGTGCCAGCCCAGAGGGGTCTGAGGTGGCCTTTTTGTTTTTCTTATTAAGTAGGGCGGCCAATTATCGCCCATGCCAGACATGACATTAATTGCTCGGCATAAATAGAAATGGCAATTATTAACTGCCTCATCCTGCAGTGTATGAATTTTCACCAGCCTCGGGCGGGTGGAAGTGATTCTGGAGTGCCTCCCCCTCTACCCACTCGCTCGGCAGCAGCCGGACGTCTTCCACAGACTCTTGAATAGCTCAGCGCCGATACAGTCTTGTCAACTGACCTCTGACCCCCTTTCCTCCTCCACAGGTGTAATGAGAGCGCTGGTCATGGCCAGATGATGGACGTCGAGACGTCGTACTCGGACTTCATCAACTGCGATCGCACAGGCCGCAGGAACGCAGTGCCGGACATCGCCGGGCAGGAGGCAGCCGGGGCCAGCACCAGTGAGGTGACCAAAGATATGGCAGAGATGGATCTGAAGGCTGCAGGTCAGCAAAATCCACACCAGACAGTGAAACGGTGAAACCAAAGCAGTGCTACTGTATCTGAACCCCCAGTTCTGTATCCAGTATGTGGCGAGATGCCAGTTGTTTTTTTAACACCTATTAACTAACAGCTCCATCTCAGACAGATTGACAGTTTCCTCAATGCTTATTGTAAAGAGGAAAACCCTTCGCGGCACGGTCGTTCCTGCTGAGCCTATTGTTGTCAACTTCCTCCTCAGTCAAAGTTTCCCGTGGTCTGATGACAAACTCGATTCTGTAGACGACTCCATAGCCGCTGTGATAGGAAGTCCAATGGGCAGATAGAAATTTCCTCATATTATGTTGCCCCACAAAGAAGTTGTCTCTTTTCATTCGTGACATTTTATGGGGAGCGTGGGAAAGACATTTTGGAAGCACGACCTGAATTCAGGTTTTGAAGTGCCCAGGTTGTTGAGTTCTCAAGAGAAGCCAAGGCAAGGATTCCCTTTGGGATTTATTAAGTGTGATAAATGATCATTTGAAATGGCTTTCAATGATATGTACTATTATGCATGTGTTCCTCCACCAGGAGAGCCAGCGACCTCCCCTCCTCCAGAGGCAGAGGGCGCCACCAGCCAAGACGCC
Organism: Carapus acus; assembly: GCA_900312935.1. Classification (NCBI taxonomy): domain Eukaryota; kingdom Metazoa; phylum Chordata; class Actinopteri; order Ophidiiformes; family Carapidae; genus Carapus; species Carapus acus. The sequence continues at coordinate 28,907 of OMPJ01021185.1, forward strand.
CAAGGAGGCGAAGGTCCGTCCTAAGCTCGCCCTAAGCGAGGGAGACAGATTGTGAGAGTGGAGCAACAGCGTTTGTCGGAGGCAGGGAAAACCTCTTTCTCACTGCCGGCCTCTATTTGGAGCTTTGCTGACCCAAATGCTCGCCTTTTTATTGGATGTAGGATCCGGTATGTAGGATCCAGTGGTAACACGGGGCGCAGGACAGAGTAGAATCCACCACAGGTGATGCGGCTCTTTTCGCTCGTAATACTTTGGTAGATGTTCATGTTTCCAGCAGGACGAAAGAGCGCCGCGATGTCCATCTGTGGACACGGACTGACCTGAACAACTCATCCCAACAATCAAAACATTGTTCCAGCCTTAACTGGAGCTCCATCACGGAGGTTGTTGTGTGCATACTCCTCTTCATCTGTCTTTATTTCTGTGTGTTTGTGACCCACCTGCCCAGTTTCAGCATTAACCTTTCTTTCCCCTTTTTTAAGTAACATACGGTTGCCATGAAAATGTCTAGTACCGAATTCATATTTATTGCTAACTGTCGAGTGAAAACTTTGTGATAGCATCTTCCTTTGTGTAATAAAAGTCTTATGAACCTAGTGAAACATTTGTCTGTTATTGTGAGCATCCACAGCAATTCCAAGCAGACTGAGGAGTGATATTTGTGTTTAAAGTCAAGTCAAGTCAAGTCAATTTAATTTGTATAGCGCCGAATCATAACAGCAGTTATCTCAGGGCGCTTTACAGAGTAGAGCAGGTAGAGAGAGAAAAAGAAGAGGACTTTGGTCTATAGTTACTTAAAATATTCATTCTACAATGAACCTTTCTTTGCAGCTTTCTAGTGTTTTTCCCCAAGTGATCAAATAATAGTATTTCTCCTTATATGATGTATTCTTGGGCAGATTAAGCCGCAGCAGGTACACAAGCTTTAAATGTGCCCGGCCAGGATTTATGAGCACAATGTTGAATTGTTCCAGGCCCATAAATATTATTGAATGCCGTTTGTGTATATTGGGACAGCCAGAGGAAACTGGTGTTTACTTTTCCACCTAGCTCAGGCCCAGTCTTCTTGTTAGCTCTCGCTGCGATGAAGGAACGATGGCAGACAGTTTAACCCGTGGACATCTCCTCATACCACTCACAATGTGCCCCAGTAATTACCGGTTGAGGATTAAGTTGACTTTCTAGTATACTGAGTTGATCAACATGACAGGAAAAAAAAAAAAAAAGAATTTCAGTTGATCCGACGCACTTTTATCATCGTATTTATTGTGGTCAGATGTGTTGTAAATGTTCCTCTCTGACATTTATTTTCCCCAATAGATGAAATGAAAACATTAAATACTGAACTGAGGTTTATACTGAAAAATAAAACCAGACTGAATCGGGGCGTGCACCACTGTCACTGATAGTGTTGCGCCACCTAATGGTTACATGTAGGACACACGTTTGGTATAGAGCCTCTCCGCATGTGTCCAGCATACTGCATATACTGTAGTAAGAGAAAAGAGGTATGTAGGCTAGTACAGGATTACATTCCCTGGAGTGTAGATGCGTTGCCAAAGCAGCAATGTATGTGATCGTTATTATCCCACAGAACATGGACAATGACATTGATTGATTAAGAATCAAGTCAAGTCAATTAAGAGGTCAGCACCTGCACCTTTGATTTGTAAACCATGTTCCTTATGTCTTCATTTTCAAACCAGATCTGTTGAGACAGCTGAGCCAGCGCAGAAGCTACAAACTTAAGGCAAATCCAAGATCTCATTTTCGGGCCAGATGTCTGGCCTTAGTTTAACTAATTTTGTGTTTCTGCATCTTGCTCAGCACCATTACAACATCCCTGACAAACAATGTAAACTTAAGAATGAAATGTTTGTGTTGGTACTTTGACGCACAACGATCCCGATTCCCTTTCTAAAAAAGTTGATTTATGACCGCACATGAAGGTATGATTTAGGACGTCTTATAAGGTAGAGTGCACTTGGGTCGATTCCAATGTCTGCTCACATATTCAGAAAACCACATTTCACTGCTTCATGTTGGCAGTGCCGTTATCCCTGGGTTAGTTTGGCAATTCCTCTGCAGTGCCGCGTTAGAAGGCGGTATCCTGCACCATCCCGTAGGCCTCATGCAGCTTCCAGAGGAGATCCTTCTTTTCGCTATCGGGCATGAAGCACGACTGGGCGGAATTGATGTTCTGCAAGACAGCACAATGGGGAGGGAGGCCATGTTACTTCAGTTTCATGCAGAGGGTGAGTTCACCCTGAAAAACTCACAGACACTGGCACACACAACATGAATAAGGCTGCCTGGATGGATTGTTAAGAATCTTCTCAGCATGGGGAGGTGTTACACTACCCATTGCACTCTCAATAGCAATGGATGAAAAACACCTGAGCACCTGATGGATTACACCTAATGGAAAACACCTGAGCACCGTCCTCATTTCTTTTCTTGACTGCATCCTCACCAGTCTTTTGAACTCCTCCTCTGTGAATCCCATGTGACGCTGCACCGTGCTGTAGTCCTGCTCTAGGGTGGAGTTAAAAATCAGAGGGTCGTCTGTGTTTATAGAGTAGTTGGCTCTGTCCTCCCTGAACCTGCACGCCAGGACACAAACACAAGCCAGTTAAGCGACAACAACTTGCACTGCGATAGTGGGCGCGCTATTTGCTGAGTGTGTATTATCGGCTCACCTAATGATGGGATTCTTAGTGAAGTCTGCGTCACAGGCACCGGTGAACTTACTGGATATCGGGCAAAGCTGCAGTGGAAACAAAGGACCAATCAAATCAAGCGGAGAGAGCAGCTTGGATCACTTCCCATATCGCACCACAAGGGGTCAGTATAACACCGTGTCGCCGCGATTCACAACCAAATGACTGAAAGGAGCAGCATGAGGACCATGAACTATTTTTAGTCTCTCTGCGCAGCACATCGGTGTGTGTCGGGATGATCGGGGTTTGGTATGCTTGGTGGATTAGATTTCACACTTCACACACGTGTCCCCCACAACCAGGACACGATGATGTAAAGAACGATGTGTGTCAACAGACATTCAAGTGTGGCGTCCTACCTCGAAGTGCATGTTCTGTGCCAAAAGTGCTTTGTAGAGCGCCTGGTCCTCCAACGTCCTGTATCCATGTCCGACGCGCTCGGCCTTCAAGACATCGACGGCCTGACACAAAAGTAACAAACAAAAAAAATATCCTCACACGGGTCAGCATAGTGGCTATTTCTGGATATGCTTTTGCAACGTTGGAAGCTGACTGGTCACTTTGTGGGATGGCTTCCTGAGAGAGCAAGCGGCATAGTTCACGGCAGAGCTGGACACACAGTAAATGCCTCTCGGCCACTGGAGGTGACCTTAGGTGCACCAAAGGCATCGTCAAGCAGACAAGCCACAGCCTGTTTGTCTCCAGCTCTCATCTCACTCTCATCTGGGAGATCAGTCGATTGATATTTCAGGAAAATCTTCCTGAAATATCTAAGCTTCTGTGAGAAGAAACAGCTCACCTCTCTCACCACAGACGGAGGGCCCACCTCTCCAGCATGGACAGTCCTATGGATCCCCGAACGGTATGCTTCCTGTCAACAGCATCAATGAGGGGACAGGTCAAACATCTGGTTTTTGCATCACACACACACACCCACACCCACACACACCCACATCATGAACATGCGCGCCCACTGACGTAGGCTTAATTAGGAAGGAAAACACACAGAAGGGACAAAAGACTATTGTGTAATCAATGCACATATGGTTTGCTGCTGCTGTGACCTTTAGCCTGTCTCGCTAATGGTTCACGTAACCTTGAGATGCCACTCTAGAGGTCACGCAGTCACATCGATAACCCGGAGTAATTAGTTTGGACTTCGCTCCACGATTTCTGCCTCCCCCGTTAATAATTGAAGCACAATTGCATCTTTGCACGATAAACCAGAATCGGAAAATACGGCAGAGCGTCGCATCGGTGGGAAAAACTGCGGCACAGCAGAACAAATTGAATTTAATTACGCTGCATTGCGGCTTGTTTTTCAGCAGCGCGGGACAACAATTATGAGTGCAAACACCACGCAGCATCGTTTGGATTGTTTACCGGTTTCTCAGGTTATTATGTTTCTAAAGATACGTTGATTACATTTTCAGGCAGACCTGAATGTATATCTAAATTCAGTATAACTTGTATAACAATGACAATTTGCAACATTTCTTCAAAAGGGGAGTTTAAATTGGCAAATCTTTGCATAACCAGCGCAAATCTAGCTATGCGCTGTTCCCACAGGGAATATGTGTTCCTCAAGACAAACATCTGGGGAGACAATCACGTCAACACTGAGTCGGAACCTCCTCTCCGCACACCACAGAGACTTTCTTTATGGACCCACAGCAACACACAGCTCACAACCACGCCCGCTGGCGCACGGGAACCACAACAGAGGCAATTCAAAGGACGTTCCTCTCCCCTTGAACGGCCAAGTACGCAAAGGGAACCGCAGGAGGGAAACAGGCCATGGAGACGGTAACAAGCACTTAGAGAGGAAGAGGCGGAGGGAGAGAAGGAGAGAGACATTGAGATTCTTTGTGAGGTGGGGTTGCTTAGCTTTGCCAACCTTTTGACAAAACATAGCTTATGGATGGATGCCCAGATGTGGGATGGTTAGGATGGAGAGGTGGCCGAGGGAGGACGTGTCTTCCCGCTCACCTCGTACGCCTGCCGGTGGCCCGTTTGAGCCTCGCAGGACAGCGACTCGTCGCCTGCCAGGTCGATGCCCACCACGCCGTCGTTGCGATACTTCTTACAAAGCTTCACCACGTCCATGGACCAGTCTGAGGAGATGGCACACACACACGTTCTAGATTACAAACTGGGCTGACAACATGGACACACACTCGCGCTCTCGGTGTGTTCTCGTTAACACTTGGGCGAGAGGCAACACAGGAATGAGGAGAACCAGGATTACAAACAGGTCAGGGTGTGTGTTCTATGAAGGGTAGAACCATTGTTATCTGAATTACAACCTCAGTTCTCCAAACCATCAATGTTGGGTTTCGCTTTGACTTTTGGACTTGTTTCAACAGTTTCAACTTTCACATTTGGTTCTGGGACAACCACTGGAGCTACATTCCACGTGAGCTCTAAAGCCAAAGCCCATCAGTTTCAGGTTCATGCTCAAGTCTAAAGATGGAAGTCATGTGACCTGCCCTCGTAAAATCCTCATCATGTGAAACATGTGTCACACTGCACGCAATGCTAGTTCACCGAATTAAGATATATCAAATTTATCCATACCCAGCTTCTCAAGATATGAGGCAACAGTGTGTAAGTCATGAATTTAACGTTTGGGATGCACACCAGAATGGCAGATTTGCGGCGTGTCATCATAAAAACACGTGTGCTTTCTTCTAGCTTGTTACATCACCAGCTGACGCCGCTCACACACGCTACTGATAACACCGCTGCCTCACCTGCCGCAGCTCGGGACTGTGTGTGTGTGAGCGTGCGTGTGTGTCTACAGTGATTAGGGGTCTACGAGAGATGTTATCGGTCTATCTGCTTTGGGCACACAGGAGCCTGAGCAGGTCATTACTTGGCATGTGGCGCATGCAGCATAGAATGGACCTGGCTGTGATTCTGAAGGCCTTCTCCCCCTCGCGCAGGCCCTCGTTTACCAGCCGCACCACCTCGTCCGGGCTCAGATCACCCCTGAGCGAGACAGAGAGAGAGAGAGAGAGAGAACGCACACAGGTCCATAAGGAGATCGTGTTGCGTGGGCGTCTGTGTGTGTGTGACGAGGACTTACTCTGGGTTGTTCCATGGGATGGGATCCACCTCAGTGTTGGCCAGGAGATGTGGGCTGTACCTGACCTCCACGTAGATCACTCCCTCCTTCGCTTTGTCCTCCACAAACTCGTAGGCGATCCTCTTTACCGCCTCTCTGTCCCCGCTGCAGTGCAAACACAAACACAGGAAGGTACAAGTGACCTTTGGCCCTTATTCCCCCTTATCTCAGGGTTATGAATGCAACCATTAAAAACAGTTAATTCATCATCTGGAGCATGATAGCTTTTAAATTACGCCATAAAGGCCGGCGGTGCTCAACGTTAGCGGAGGGCGGGAGCAGCGTGCGACTCTTCACCCCTGAGGGTCGAAGTTCCCTTTACTTCTCCCTTTTCTCCCCCCTTTGTCGCGCACAACAATGCAGTTTCAGTCCCACCCCACGATGGAGAAAGACCGTTTCCAGCGTTTACACACTGGCTGAATGCCTGCGGCGCGGCCCCTGAATGGCCGTTGTTCCGCTTTAACCACCGGCAGCACATAACAATTCAGCATCGGCTCCACCTAGCCAGCAGCTTCCCGGTGTTGTTGAGGCCCTGCTGCACGTCAACAAGCCCCAGGCACAGGAGCTCATTCAGCAGAGTGGCCATCTGGAGGGCTGCGTTTCCTCCCGCTAATGCACCTTCTCTGGCCTCTGGAGGCCATAATGCTATATGGAGTGACGGAGGATGAGCTTGCCAAACTAATTTACTCTCCCTCTGTTTTGGTTGCCAAGGTGACGCTTCATCCTGATCATGATGTATGCCTGTTCTGCATGCTTGGCATTTCAACTGGCCACCCCGCCACGCTTCAAAACCACATTGCATAACCCCGCTGTGCCCTCCATCCCACTCAGCCACCCTCCTCCTCCTCCTCCTCAACCCAACCCCCGACCACAAAAACCAGTGGACCTACCATCTCACTCTAATGGGAACAGGACACAAGTGCAGCTGAGTGGCCAAACAGCTTTTTCAGAGAATCTCAATCGTTACATTTGCACACACTTTGCACCGCATCCCGACTCCCCGGGCTAATTACGAAACCCTAATCGACGAAGGTGACGCATCAGCACTTACGCAATCACATGCATGTACACTGCGAACTTGCCAATGAACTCTGTGAGGCTGCCAGGGTTTTGGACTATGATTTTTTTCGCCATTTCTTCCTCCGTGTCCTCCGGCAGACTGATGCCGCGTCGCCTGGAGAGAGCAGAGAGACCGACAGAGAACATTCAAGGTCTGCGTTGAAGTGAAATTCAGTGATTTGGCTGAAGATGTTTTTGGAGTTTTGCCTGGACTCCACTGCCATTGAAATGATTATCAATACTGTTTGTAAGCTGTCCTGCTCCTTCGTAATGTATCTGAGGAAGACCAGATCTAGTGTTTACTCAAACTTACTTGGCCACATCCATGATTGTCTTCACTCTGATGGCTCCATCGAGGTGCACATGCAGCTCAACCTTTGGGGGACAAGCAAACACAGGAATAAACTGAGAGTGCAGACCAACTCCAAAAACGAAGGACTCACAAGCTCCCTCATGGAAAGACTCCTGTGCCTCCATGAGAATATGTGGACGGATTTCAGTCGAATTAGTTTGTCACTTTGACAAAGAATGAAAGAAAACACATAGTTTCACTAAGAAATGAGGATTTGTGTGTATCTAATTGATGAGAAAATAGAGAATTTCTAAGGATTTTGGAAAAAGAAGGTATCGTCGACATCAAGTAGCAATGCTTTTGCCCTGTTTGTGTGCCACTCTGGCCTGAACAGTGAGTTAATACTGCACCAAGGCCGGTGGTCCAACAGGAAAAGGTGAAAGAGGAGAACTTCTCCAGCTGAAAGTGCTGATTTATGCTGGCAGATGAGCCCCGACAGCTGAGGCGACTGCCGGGGTTCCAGGACTGCTTCTCATCTGTGTTCTTAAAATGTCAACAGCTCGGGTGATCTTTCATGTCTGACGTTTGGAAAAATAAGACAACTGTTGATTTCACCACTTTGGATTTAGTTCACATTATACATCATCATCTTGTTTTTCTGAGTTGTTGCTGAAGTGTTGCGATTAAAAAATAAATCACTGAAGTTACTCCACTCAAAAGTTCATGGTCTGATGCCAACAAACATCTGGGAGATGAAATATTGGGAAATCTGAAAACAGGTCGCAGGAATTTGCTGGATAAACTCACTCACATCAGTGATAATGAGAAAAATAAGTGTGGAGTGTGAGAATAAAAGACCAGGGGGCTGAGATGGAGGTGGCAGAGACCAATAAGAAGATATTGGACAGAGGATGTTAGAGATGGAGCCACCAGGGAGGAGGAGATAAGGGTGAAGACCACAGAGAAAGTTTGTGGATGTAGCGAAAGAGGACATGAGGGAGGAAAAAGCAAAATGTGATCCACTGAAGGAACCAGCTGCATGAGGAGGAAGATGAGGGAAAGGACATAGATATACAAAGTGTATGTGTGTGTGTGTACTTGTATATTTATACTACACGCTAGATACCACAAGCTAAAGTCTCACTGCTGAAAATTGGCTCTAAGTTGGCTCACATACAAGGAACATTAGGGCAGGAGGGCAAAACACCCGCGGAGAGAGAGAGAGACAGAGAGAGACAGAGTGTGTGTGTGTGTGTGTGTGTGTGTGTGTGTGCGCGCGCGTGCGGTTGTTACCAATAGCACTTCCTGCTATTGATGAAACCTTTTCCAGGAACAGTCCGATACAAACGTTGTGGCCAAAGCCGAGATGTGTTGACGTTTTCATGGTGAAACACCTGCTGAGGAGGAGTTGGGGAAAGATGAACGCATTCCAAATGGACATCCACAACCAGAACACACAACCAGACCAGCAAACAGATGTGAAGTGTAAATATAGCCTCTGGATCTGCAACCGGCATTCTTGCACACAGTAGATTAACTTCGCCTGGGCGGCTGACAGAGAATTCAAACTTTGGAGAGAGGGATGATTGCAGCTACCTCCGTTTAGTTTGGAAGTAAAGGACAGGGGAAAAAAAGCAGTCTCACACAGATTGGCGGGAGGAGAGAAGGAGAACACAGAGAGAGAGTGATGGTCATTGAATGTCCACAGAAGATGAGGGAATCAGACATACTGTATCTTCTGACTGATGATGTGTTAGGGAGGAGGCCCAGGCACATCGGAGAGGAACAGCCGCTCGGCTGTCCAGCCCAGCTGGCCGGTGAAGTCACACCACAACAATCGGCCATCGCTGATAATCACGTCCACCACGGAGGACATGCTTTCATCTCTACATCTCTGTTCCACACTCCCTTGAGTGCTGACCTGCCATACGCTGTGTGGCCGGTGTGGAGGCTGGTGTGTGTGTGTGTGTGTGTATGAGTGTGTGAGGGCGGGGATTTGTGGGGGTTGACTGCCACCTCGCACTGCATGATGAGCCGGATCATATTTACAAATGCTGCTCCATATCTGATGAGCCTCCACTTTGCTCTGATCACGTCTCCCCTTACCAGCCATGACCTCCTGCCACTGACGCTCTGATACACACTTGTGCACTCTGGCAGAGAGAGATAAATGGGATCCACCTCTCCTGTGTGCGTGTGTGCGCACATGTGTGTGTGCACATGTGTGTCTTCCAGTTCCTGTCCAATGGTGTCCTCTGCTCTTATCAGCCTATAGGTGGGTGCCCTGTCAGCAGGCAGGCTCCAAAGGGCACCAAGAACACTCGTGCTCGTTTAATCGAATATTTTCTGGGTGTGTGTGAGGACCTTCTCAGCCCATGTCCCCCACCAGCCCCTCACACCCACTCCACATCCCTGCAGGGGGCGTCCACACAATCTTGACGGACACTTCGATATTCAAAAAGCAATGATGCAAGAAAAGTTGTTGATGTCATATGTACTTTAGTGTGTGGTGGCAAGTTGTCGTTGAAATGAGGTAATAACTATAGAGTGCAGCAGTGACATGAGAGACAGAGCCTCACCTGCCATCAAGGAAAAAAACAATGATTGGTTACATTAATGCAGCGATTTGCACCGTAAAATCACTTATTTAAAACAGATACCTTTCATTGCTGCCAATTAAATGGTGAATAAAATACTCTGTGTATTTACATGATGGTAAATCTGATTGTGATGAGGTCAGTGCCTCACTAGCCATAAACAACATCACCGCACATCACTGGAGTGTAGTGTGTGTTTGTGTGTGTGAGAGTGCGCGCGCATGTGATGTATATCACTTCACCTATGCCACTTTCCGTAATATAACACCTTTCTCACACACGCACATACACACAAAGCGAAGCTCCCATTTATTTACGTTCGCGACCTCGATAGTCGAACTGGTATCGACAATCGCTTCCCGCCACCGCGAGAACCTAAAAGCGCGCGTGCGGGCGAGGGAGTATGCGCGTGCGCGCACGTACCTTGGGCCGGGGGAACACCTGGGTGGTCATGGCGGACGGCGGCGGGTCCGACGGCTCAGTGAGGCAGACTGAGGCGGCAGCGGCCGCTGTTATAGAGCTTCGTGGACACGCCTTTGTCCCGAACACTACCCGGCAAAGAGCGCGCGCGCGAACATACACACATGGTCTCTCTCTCTCTCTCTCTCTCTCTCTCTCTCTCTCTCTCTCTCTCTCTTTTCCGCGTGTTGCAGGAAGTTCGCGGATTTAACGACCTACCGTGGATTTAGGTCACGTGACGGAGGCGCGCAAGGGGGGGTGGGGGAGGGAGCTCATTTATGTTTTCAAAATTAAGTCAGTGTGAGCCAGAGGCAGAGAGCAACAGGAATGCTCAGAGCCTGGTTTGTTCTGGCTCTGCTCCAGCTCGGAGACAGAGGTGCGAGTGATCCACCAGGTTCAGTCCTTGGCTCCTTCCACTGCAATGCAAGTGTCCTCTAGCAAGACACTGGCAGGACCCCCACTCCCCCCAACTGATGCCTGGGTGCCCAATGTTTCCCTTTTTACAGGGAAGAAAAACCCATACAGTATTAATTCCCTGTGTGGATAAAAAACATTTTCGTAGCAGTTACCTCTAGACTGGAGACTTCCGGCTCCTGAGTAGAATGTCAACTTCCTAAACTGTTGTGTTTGTGGTTGTGTTTCAAAACAGTCGGAGAAGTTTGGGGTGGAGGTGTCAGATGTTCCCCCTCTGATAAGTGAGGCGTAGGCACAGCAACCCCACACCTCCCCACGCTGTGTTTGCATCTTTCCTCAACCACACACACACACACACACACAAACTGACGCTGCAACCTCCACTTCCTTGTTGTGTCTGAGGCACAGGCAAAGCGCGGTCGCGTGTCAACGTGCCGCCACGCTGAGAAACGCACAACATTGTCTGACATTTGCCTTGCTTTACTTACAGTGTGTGGAGGAGCATAAATGGTACCTCATATGACAATATTAACTCTGCTAGAGAAGAAAAGTAGAGGTCAGCTGGCAGTATCAGGAATCAAGAATCTTTTATTGTCATAACAGCAAATGAATTACCGGTGAATTAAATTGTGGAATTAAATTGTGCAAGGAAAGTTAGGTACTGAATTCTGGCACATGGGAACAGAATGAGGGGAAAAGGAGAAATAAGAAAAGATCAATATACAAAAGAAATACAGTATATACAGACAGTATATACTGTATGAATATCGGTAAAAATAACGGTATAGATAATAGCAGCAATGGTGGGATGGGAAGAGTTGACCTGAGTGTTTTTAACTTGACCGCAGTGTTCTTGACTTAGCATTTTCTGTTAACTGTTATCTGATACTGTTGAGATGACTAAACACTCATGTTATGTTGTTGTGTTGCAAGTGACCACTTCGCCTTGCTGTACAATCTATGGCCAAAGTTGGGAATGTTCAGGGAGGATGCTCTGTCTGGGGTCTGAAGGCTGTGTTACAGGAGAGGACCTAACATTCGAGGACGAGGAGACCACTGACCCTTGACCTGTGGACAGCTATGGAGGATCTGGGTGCCTTTGTCCACAAGTGGTGGAATAAAGAGGGACAAACACCCCGAGGAAAAAAATGGTAATTCTTATTCTGTTTAGTATAAAGGACTCAGGGAAAGGAGAGTTTCAGGGTCAGACTTGGTTAGCTGACCTCACTGCTGTTGGAGCCAGGGAGACGAGATTGAACCCTTGTAAGTAACCCTGATTGAATTGAAAATATTGCAATCTGTCAATTATGTCTCCCCTCTGAGATAAGAACATGCAAGAGAGCGAAAGGCGCTCTCCCAACATACGTCACTTAAATACAAACATCCCATTAGAGCTCCTTTATCCCTCACACACCCACACATACACTGTGAGTTAGACTGTTAGTCTGTCTCTGTCGCATAGTTCTCACACATGCTCGAGGAGCGAAAACCTACATCTGAATATCTTCTCCCTCAGGCCCAATGAGGAGTGTGTAGCCAATAAGGAGTGTGTAGCGCTGCTACGAGGGATGGTGCACTCTATCCTTCCCAACTGGTGCTAAATGGTCTGGTTACAGGCCTCGGCATGCCTCACACAAAGGAATGAAACCACCACGCTGAGTCAGTTTGCAAATGTCACGTGGAAACAAACACTTCCTCTTCAGCAGTAAAAGTCAGCACAAACATTTCAAAGTGGTGGAGATTTAAGATTTGTTCCACAATCAGTGGCGCTATCGCTAGCTCAACCTAATGCTGAACCAGTAGGTAGGGACAGTTTTGCTAAAATTAAATCTGTAGCTGACAGCGTAGGAATATTTCAACATGTCCTGATACAAACTTTATAGAGGCCACATGAATTTTCACATCCTCAGAAATATGCAATCATCTTTAGGTTTGTAACCATGGAAAAAGATCTGAGTCGCCTGGGATGGATCCACTCACATTTTGAATGGCTTAATATGTATGTAATTGGATTCATTGCTGAATAAAGAGAGAAAGAGTTTAATCAAAGTCTAATTTGGGTAAGTGACAGCAGGCCAATGGCACCCATTCAGTTGCAGTGACTCATGCCTTTTCCTCGTCAGTTTACAATATATTACTTAGTATCGCCTCCTCTGCGTTCTGGTTTGTGACTTATTTTTAGACCAGTTTCGGCCTCATTTTTCTTAATCCGCACCTTCCCACCACGCCTTGGTTTATCAGCCGTTAGTTATTACATTAAGTTGCTGCCTTGGGGTACTCCGCCCCACCTAACACATGCAGAAGAACATTTCCTTCCCCTGCAATTAGCTGTTTATTTGCCCTCATGGAGCGTGACAGATGGATAAATAAGACAATGCGCAGAATTTGACGGTTGACTCTCACTTGCCATCCGTGATAGTGTAGCCAAGACACTCAAGTCTCGGTGAGACTGATGTGCTTTGTCACAGTGCCCCTTAGTGGATGTGTGTATTGTGCTATATCCCATCAGTCCTCATCCTTCTTACATCGGTGATGCAACAAAAATCTTTTGTGCTAATTGGACTGCATTAAATTTAGAAGACAGTATCTTAATCGTCTTGTAGCTCAAATTTGTCATGGTCATTTCTTAAAATCAGTTTCACAGAAAGGCGCATTTAATGTAAATGTAATATACTGTTCAATTCTATTTTGAACTGAATTGACCATTTTATATATCATATTGTATAATAGTCATAGATATAATTTCTTGTTCAATTCAGTTTTGAATTCAATTGACCATTTCATACTTGAGATGTATTAAAGGCCACTTTCAGTGAAACTTATTCGAAGAAATGGCCGCGACAAATTTGAGCTGCACTACACTATCCAGCCACAAGAGGTCTCAGTGGTGATACAAAACACACGTATCCCCATCGCACTTGCTATCGGCAACACACACACATACACACACATACACACACACACAAACTTTGGCACTTAGATACACACACTATGCTTCATTTTATCAATTCCCCGCCCCCTCCCAAATGAGTTGAGCAGTTTTGGATTAACGTCAACCTTCAGCATTTGAATTTGAAGGACTTAAAGCAGACAAACCAGGCGAGCGAGGGTAATTAGGGGATTAGAATCATATTTTCAGGATGTGCATCAGCTCCTTACCTGTCATAAACTCCATCCAGACCTGTGTGTATGTATGTGTGTGTGTGTGTGAGTGTGTGTGTCTGTCTGTCACTGTTCTGTCTGTCACTGTTCTGTCTGTGTGAGTCTAAAATGAATATGAATACAGGAAAGCATTTGTGTGTGCTTGGTAAACAATTTTTTCTCATACTTTGCTCTTTTCTGCTGTGTAGCGGCCACATAGACACACAAAAGTGACTCATTTATTGATTTTCAGATCCCCACAAAATTGTTTTATGTTTTCAGTGCAGATGATCCTGTCAGGTCTGTATATTGAATTTCAATCAATTTCAATAACTTCCATGCTGTAGATGTCTCATTGCAGCGTATCTCCACCAAACTGTCCTCTCACCTGAAGAATCCAAAGATTCTGCCCCACTAGGAAGTGGTGGCTCAATGAATCAAGACCTTGTTTTCTATTTATTTGTCCTTGTTTATATTTGGTTACTGGAACCAGAAACGGACATGTTGCTGTTGTTAGTTTGGGGCGTGTTTACAGATGTCAGCTGCTATTTTCTGCGCTGTATTGCTACAAACAGCGCAGGGCAAACAGCTCCCACACCCTGAGAGACAACAGAGGAGGACATTGGAGGCCGGTGAGATGATAGTCTCGCTTTCATGGGCGGTGGTGGCTGCACCAGTGGGGAAGTTGGGCGTTGCTGTGCGATTTTCACATTTATGTGAATGAGGCGGCAGATGTCTTGCGTCTCGCCTGAGAAAACTGTCATTGTTGGCTGTGCAACTCAAGATTCAACCAAGAGAAGCTGCTAGACAGCATGAGTCAGCGAGATGTCACTCAACCTTCCAGTAGCGGTCCTCGTGTTTGACACATGACGGCGGACAGACAGCTGCGCCTGCCCCAGCCTCGTCCGCTCAGACCGTAAAACATCCGGAGGATTGTCGCACCCGGCAGTGACCTCCACTCCTGCGTACGTCAGGAGGGTGACCTTTGGCAAGGAAGACATCCCGATCATGGGCTCAGGGTGTTTCCGTAGCAACACTGTGGAGTTTTCACACATCTAGCTGGAATTCCTGGAATGTAGGTGTCATTTCCTAACAGGGGAAAACACTCTAGCTCAAACCCCCCGTGATTGAAAGGTCCCAACTGGGAGTGTGCATGGGTGTGTGTGTGCATACAGTAGGTGTGCGTGTGTGTGTGTGTCTGTGTGTGTTTCTGTGTGTGTGTGTGAGAGAGAGGGAAAGAGACAGACAGAGGAGAGGAGAGAGAGAGACAGAAAGTACTGTACTGAAGTGTACTGTACTGTGAGCACCTCGATGTACATCGAGATCAGATTTAGTCATAGTAGTGATATACAGTAAACTGAACGCTGCATAATCAATAGACGCACACACAGGAGCTCTTTTGTCGTTCTGTTCTAGCATGGCATGTGAAATGTGGGTAATTGCTGTACTTAGTGTCCAGAATAGCTAATTAGCATGAAGTCACGTCTCAGTTCATTTTTGCTGCGTCCTTTCAAACCACCTCCTGTGCTTAACATGAGAGATAACGTCACACATCCGCTATATTACTTCCTCAATTCACTCCAATGCATTTGAGAGGAAGCACCTGGACATCGTCGCTGTAAAGCGCTGGCTGGGTTGCGTGAATGCAAAAGTTGCCCCGAATCCCAAGACATACTGAGACATTCGCTCTCTGTCTTGCCCTTTTAAAGGCTTTATGAGGAGCTTGTTAAAACTATTGCACCATCTCTATATTTATTCACGTGTCTGTTTCCGGGCCTGGATGTTCTCATCGGGTCGAGCGGCTGGCTGTATCCTCAGCTTTTTTTTCCCCTCTTCTACCGTGGTCACCTGTTCCCACTTCCCCTGGTCGGCTCCCTGTGTAAATATGTCGGCACTTTGCTTGCTTTGAGTCGTCCGGCCTCTCCCTGCTGAACCGAGCCTCAGTCTCCAGATTCCAGCTCTGCCTCTCGCTCGGCCTCGCTCACTGGTTCCTCTTACATCCCTCCTGTAAATCAGAAAGCAGAGGTCAGGTTGTTTTCCCTCTCACGTTATTCTCTATCGGATTCTGCGTCAGGGAGCCGGTCTCTCACACAGATGGCCACAGCGTTACGTAACGATGTTTATTGAAACTTAATAATCACTCTTTTTATTTTGTTTATTTGTATGCTTCATATGTTCCTATATTACTTCTTTTTAATCTGCTCAGCTATTAACAATTTTAAAATATTCAACTAATTTAATGCTGTTGGGGTGATAATAATAATAAAAGAAAAATAATTGGACCCCCCTCTTGCCCCCCCACTAAGGACAACAGATGGAAAATAGCACTCCTGCTAAATTCAATGTAACCATCTTGTTGTTGTTGTTGTTGTTGATGTTTATGAAATGGCAATGATTTATGGTATTACATGCCGTCCTTTAAATAAACTCATTCACTCATTCATTCATTTTTCTTCTCACCATGTCAAATTAATGGTGTCAAAGTGTCCTTAAATAAATAACACAAAAACAAGGAAGCAATGACATTTCTTGTTAAGATAATTGAAAAGTATGAAACAGTATGGCGACGTGTGTGCGCGCATGTGTGCGTGTGTGTGTGTGTGTGTGTGTGTGTGTGTGTGTGTGTGTGTGTGTGTGCGTGTGTCACACATTTGTAATATATATACATGGGCCAAGAGTGTGAATCATACATGCAGACACATTTACATATATACACACCGTATCTGCAATATGCATGTAGACACAGTGGGCCATGTTATGTTTGTATATTGATGTAATGACTTTTTCAGCCTGAGCTCACTCCTCAGCATTCTACACACACACACACACACACACACACACACACACACACACACACACACAAAAACACACACTCACGCGTGCGCCGCCCGATGCAACTTTTACTGCTGGGACACTGAAGTCATTCTGCCTCAGTATGAGTTTATTTGACCAAAGACTCGACCCATATCATAAAATGTGGGAATAATGGAAAAATAAAACGCCGACGTCTGGATGACCCGCTGATAGCAAAACAAGATGAATTCAACGTTTGACAGCCTCCCGCTCTGCGTGATGTGGTGGTTGCGCAGCTCACTTAGCTCCATCATCTGATAGGACTTCAGAGCCGCCTGTTAATGAAAGACGACATTATCTGCGGCGCTCGCCCTCTCAGACAGGACTGAGAACGCCGAATCAATGCCCCTTTTTGAGGCACAGGGCAAGGCTCTGAGCTGTGGTGTGCAGGGGGAGAGAGAGAGACACTGCGAGAGAGGCCGAGGACGGATACTGTGTAGTCAGACTGTTTGTTGTATTTTGGACAGCTCGGGCTCTGACCTCTTGTAGGGTGTGTGTGTGTGAGTGTGGACTGTGGTAGTGATGTCCGTTACTGCCTTACACTTTACTGGAATAATGAGTCAGTGCTGCTTGGGACACGGACATCACGAACACGGCCCCTCGGACACGTGCTGTCTGACTTAACGGCTGTACAGTTGGACGGCTCCCCTTGTTATTTTTGCGAGAACAGTCACAACTAATCTGCCATTTCAATCAAAGAATGGCTGCATATCTGGCAGAGGCGCGGTGGTACTGCTGCTGCTGCTGCTGCTGCTGCTGCTGTTTGGAAAGAATGAATTCACAGACGCACAGGGCCAAAACCTCAGACACCAATTACCACTTGGAACTGTTCTGCCAGTTCTGCACCGTACGTGTCAAATCTCGTCCTGCCAGCCGAGTGCAATATTATTTGTGAGTGTTTATTCTGAGTCACGTTCAAAAATCACAGACATGGGTATTTGGCAGCGACAAGAACGAATAGGTTCGGAGATGACAAATAACATTGTCTTGGCTCGCAGTGGGGACAAATGCTGGACTTTGGACTACGAACGCAAACCTCAAAATGCGCAAGGAATGTAGGAGCAGGTTTACAACAACAACCAAAATATCAAGCCCTGTATCCATCCATCCATCTATCCATCCATCAATGGAAGGGGTGAACTTTGGGCCTTATGAAAAATTCCAGTGGAATATTTCAGGGCTGGTGTTATCTGCCCTTAATCGGCCAGTAGAACATCAGGGCCCGTGTCCAGTGTCCAAACAGGCGTTTTCACAAGCAAGCAGACACTCTGAAATGAGGACACTCCATGAACAAGGGCCAACATCTCAGGAGAGCCATCCATTCGCCCTCACCACTATGTTGGACGTGGCCTCACCCTGGTTTTCTGAGCTCTTGTCTGACCCCAAGACAGTCTGAGGACTTTGTTTCCTTTCCGCCCACCTCTGCTCCTCTCGCAGTAAACTCTGAGGTTAAAAAAGCGACAGACAAAATGACAAAGTCCCAGTTGGAGTCCCGTAATGCTGAGGTCACCATGTGTAAACGTGATGGAAACACTGTGTCTCTGCTCAGGACATCATGACTGTAGGACAGCCGTCTGCCCCTGCTGTCTACTTCCTCTTGAATCCACACCGAGATATTTTGGGGCTCTTATTCAGCCTCTCCCAACACATGTTAGACATTTTTGCCTGGCGGCGACATATTGGTTTGTGTGATTTTCATTTCTTACAGCCCTTCTTTCAGCATTCTTTCTTATATTTATAGGACAAATAATATTTTCATGACTTTGGTCTACAGTTTATTCACATTTGAATCAACAAGGAATCCAATTGGTCTTTGCTTCATTCCATCACATAGCAAAACAATAAACCCTCAAAATGAATGGGGTCATTGTGCTGGAGTTTGGGGGTTAATTCAAAAAAAAGCAAGACCCACTGTCAGTCAGAGCCACGCTTTATTATCTGGGAGCTTTTCCAACATCTGTGTGCTCTGGAAAGATTTGTCAGACCTGTGCGGCCCCTCGGCCTCTTTGCCAAAGTCAGTTCACAGGGGCGAAGGAGTCAGAGGAGGAAGTTTACTACCAAACCTGGTGTCACACATCAAACCAGACCTGGAGTCACACATCAGAGACACAAGCTGTTTATCATCGTTGATCTTTAAACACAAGTGGTATAAACGGCTTTTTAGCTTGTGGCACATCTGTGCAGCTCTTAAATGTACCTGAAAAATGTCCGAGACTGACCTAATAAAACCTCGCCAGCGTTGTTTGTCAAACATTCCAGGTGAGGGATGTTTAGACAGCGTGTGCTTGAACTTAGACCCATTTCAACTGCAAAATATCCAGCGTCAAGATTTCTTCAAACGTGATTACATCAAATTATTACATTTATTGATATATAAACACATGTTGAGTGGCAGTCATCATCTGGTTCCAGAGTGCATCAGTGTAGTGTCTTGATGGCAAAATGTGAACAGCATGATGCACAGAGGAGTGTTTAAATACCAATTTAACCAGGAAATGGATCGATTGATTCATGGATCAAATGGCTGGTGTAAATGTTGCAGATAAGCTCCCTGTTGGTGAACAGCAAGAGAAAAATGCAGAAATGTTCAACAGTTGAACATGTCCATTGAAATGTTTACACAAGGTCAGATAAAATTCACCTGTAAAGGTTATAATGCATTTTACATTCATCCTGAAATTTCACCGTAAAGCCATATATATGTAATATGTATATATATTACATATATTACATATATATAACATATGTATGTATGTGTGTACATGTATGTAAATACATAACATGTGTGTGTGTAAGTGTGTGTGTGTATGTGTGTAGGTGTGTCTAAACATATTGTATTTACGTATGTGTATGAATCTACACAGGTAAATAGATAGATAGATAGATAGATAGATAGATAGATAGATAGATAGATAGATAGATAGATAGATAGATAGATAGATATGTGAGTAGGTGGGGGGATGATAGATAGATAGATAGATAGATAGATAGATAGATAGATAGATTCATTGATTCATTGATTCACTGATTGATTCATGGATAGATTGATTGATTCATGAATAGATTGACTGATTCATGGATAGATTGATTGATTCATGGATAGATGGATTGATTGATAGATAGATAGATAGATAGATAGATAGATAGATAGATAGATAGATAGATAGATAGATAGATAGATAGATAGATAGATAGATAGATAGATAGATAGATAGATAGACTGAGACCTGACTTCCTGTCTGGAATGCAACACTTACCCCTCTGTACTGCCCTTTAGGGCAGTAAACCCAAAGTAGAAAAAACCCAAAGGTGAGAAATATTGGGAAATACCCATTCCTCTG
>OMPJ01021192.1:0-16299 GCA_900312935.1 Carapus acus
CCCCCTCCACCATCGGCTTGCATCAAGCACCCTGAGCGACGGCGCCCACCCCTACCCGGTGCAGTTCCTGAGGAGGCTGGACCTCTCGGAGCTACTCACGCACGTCCCTCGCCATAAACTCAACACCTACCACGTCCGCATGGAGGACGATGCTCAGGCGGGCCAGGGGGAGGAGTTGCGCAGGTAGGCGGAGCTAGATATCCACATAATCGGGGGATATGTGGGGTCTCTGTGCGTTCATCCTATAGACTTTGACTGTTTACATGTTGAGGAGCACCACCTGCTCCATCTTGGAATGCTCCGTTATACAAATTGAATTGACTTTACTTGACTTGACATAATCCTACAAGGTTGTAGCTTCTTGGTACTGGTGCAAGAAATAAAAAAAGAGAATTGACATGGTGATGGAACGGTTTCTAACAGGTGTGGGAGTTTTCTGGGACAAGGTATTCTGATTCAGACCAGACTGATACAATGTAAACAATGCAAAAGGTGCCCTCCCACATTTCGTTGGGGACATTTCCCTCAGCCAGGGCGATTCTCCGTCCCCATGAGGTCTGATCACCTCAATGTCTGATGGATTATTCATTAACCAAGACAGAAAAATAAGTTGGACTTTGAATGTGACAAATTCCTTAAACTGAAACAGGCCTCCGCACAGGACAGGAATCTGGATCAGGAATCAGGAATCTTTGATTGTCTTTACAGCAATTTTCATGGTGTAATGAAATTAAGGTGCTTAGTTCCGGTGTAGAAAGGTATAGAAAAGAAAGAACAATCCATATTTCAAAAGAAATACAGCACATACAGAAATATCTACAGTATAGAACAGTATAAATAGTGGCAGCAGTGTAAATCGTAGCAGCGATGATGGAGTGGGGAGGATTGACCAAAGTGGATTTCTTATTGCACATGGTTGGTTTAGTATTGCACAATTTTTTGTTTTTTGTTTCTTATTGCACAAGACCTGTTGTTCAATACTATTTAGGTGACTTATGGCTGCAGGGTAAGAGCTGTTTCCAAGTGTAGTGGTCCTGGTTTTTATTGATTAATAGAGAGTCCGGGGTGATACTGTTGCCGTTCAGACTTTGCCTGAGATTATTTTTGTGTTTTCCCCCCGCAGGTTTATCCTGTCCGCCCTGAGCGCCAGCCAGAGAAACATGGTGAACTGTGCCCTGTGCCACCGAGCCCTGCCAGTGTTCGAACAGTTCCCCCTGGTGGACGGGACCCTGTTCCTGAGCCCGTCGAGGCACGATGAGATCGAATACGACGTGCCGTGCCACCTCCAAGGTCGTACGTGGTCTCCACGCCGTCGCCACCGAGATAAACAAGGCGCGCAGTTCGCAGAAATGAAAGAAGCTTTTAGTATCACATTTGCACCACATGCTGCTTGTGGCAGAAAAGCTGTTAGTAAATAATGAATAATCGCAATTTCCATCATTTCAGTCAATTCTGGAGCCATTCCAAGCATTTCAGGTCTCTATGGAAACACTGCATAGCAGTGGCCCACACACACCAACACGCTAAAAGTGTCGCTCCGTGAATGCTAATTGGCTGAGCGGCCACACGAAGCTTTGATGCAGAAGCTTTGATATACATGATCCCCAATATGCACCATAACTAAAAGATGCTACTTATGTTTTCATGGTTTTCGATCGGGCTAAAAATATATGTAGATGCAAGTGAATGGCCTTGATATATTCTCACAACTTAGCTTTTTCTCTCCAGATGAGATTGAAGCAGCGCTTACCCTGAATAGCGCTAAAAAAGGGATAAAGTGGAGGATGGAAAGAGCTGTAAAGCGACCAAACTAACAAGGTGGCGCAGGAAAATCGCCAATAAAATAACGTAAATGCTCAACAGCTCCACTTGAATGTTCAGTGCTTAAGACAGTTTTACTTGTGAGAAAATGCTTATGGCTGAATTTCAAAATAAAACGAGTCAGCTGCTAGTAAACAAAAGCAAACATCGTCAGTTGGACAGTAAATCCTGCTCAGCCTGGCTGCTGCGGTCAGGATATGAATGGACTGGAAGCATCCGAACGACGTGACGCTGCTCGCGGTTTCATCTAAGCTATCGATTCTCCCGTCCCGAAATAGGACCGAGCCGAGCGACTTCTCCCCTCCGATCTCTGCCTCTTTCTTTCCAACAGGCAGGCTGATGCACCTCTACGCCATCTGCGTGGACTGTCTAGAAGGCGTCCACAAGATCGTCTGCATCAAGTGCAAGTCACGCTGGGACGGCAGCTGGCACCAGCTGGGCACCATGTACACCTACGACATCCTGGCTGCTTCGCCCTGCTGCCAGGTACAGGAGGAGGTTTGGTTCGTTTCTGTGCCATCACACCATCGCACCTCAGACCAAAGTCAGATCTCCTGTGCTGTTTGAATCGTTTATTAATGCTGCACTCAGGTCCAGGTTATTTATCAGTGAAAAGTCTAAACGTCAACAGGTGTGAATCTATTCATTAATAGGGAGTTGATACTATGATACAAAGTCCTTTGTTTGGTATTGACAATCTGTTGTTCTCCCAAATCTAACCCTAACCCTACTCACCACTCCTGCCCCACCCTATCCTATCCTGTCCCAACTCCTACCATACCTCTGCTGCACCCTACCTCTATTCTGTACCCCTCTTCTCCTATACTCTTCCTCTTACGTACCCCTCCTCCACTGTACCCTACCTCTACTGTACCCTTCCTCCTATGAATCCCTCTTGTACTGTACCCTCCTTCTTACGTACCCCTCTTCTACTGCACCCTTCCTTTTGCGTACCCCTCCTCTACTGTGCTCTACTTCTGTTGTACCCTTCCTCTTATGTACCCCTCTTCTACTGTACCCTTCCTCTTATGTACCCCTCTTCTACCATACCCTACTTCTATTGTGCCCTTCCTCTTACGTACCTCTCTTCTACTGTACCCTACTTCTATTGTACCCTTCCTCCTATGTACCCCTCTCCCACTGTACACTTCCTCTCACGTGCCGCTCTTCTTCTCTACCCTACATCTATTGTACCCTTTTTTTACCATACAATTCCTCTTACATATCCCTCTTCTACTGTACCCTACTTCTATTTTACTCTTCTTCTTATGTATTCCTCTTCTACTGTGCGCTACATCTATTGTACCCTTCCTCTTACGTACCCCTCCTCTACCGTACCCTACTTCTACTATACCCATTCTCTACCACAACCTCTCCCCTACTTCTATTGTAACCTTCCTCTACTGTCCCCTTCTTCGACCATACCCTACCCCTCCCTTATCCTACTTCTGCTGTGCCCTTCTTCTCATGTACCCTTCTTCTACCACACCAAACCGTGCCCTACTTCTACCATCTATCATCCCCAATCCCCATCCTGCCCTACCCCTATCTCACGCCCCACCGCTTCATCCCCTCTGTCCACCAACCCCCTCCGCTCCCTTATCCCCCCCAGGCCCGACTGAACTGTAAGCACTGTGGGAAGCCGGTGGTGGATGTACGGGTGGGGATGCAGTATTTCTCCGAGTACAGTAACGTCCAGCAGTGTCCCCACTGCGGCAACTTGGACTACCACTTTGTGAAACCCTTCTCCTCCTTCAAAGTCCTCGAGGCCTATTGACAAATGTTCTTCATGCATGTTAGTACATCATTTTTTTCTTACTTTTTATGAAAGTAATTCTTTTTTTTTTTTGATGGCGACTTTTGGTTCATTATTATAGGACATTTAGGACTGCAATCTAGTCCAGGACAGTCTCTGCTGTCAATAATGTTGTGGCACTGACATCTCAGTCGAGCAAACACATTTCTCTGTGACAAGTGAATGTATCCGTATGCCAAATTTGCTTTTATCTTCATTTCTGTCTTTTATTTTTTTACCAAAACATGAAATGGAATCTTAAATAAAGGAGAAAAAAGAGAGGTCGGCATTGGTTTCTTTCATGACATTATTTATGTTGAGAACCTTTGCTTTTCCTCTTTTGGGTAACTGTCACCAAACTGTCCTCTGTTTGAACTTGCAAATTCATCTCTGTTCTCATTGTCACTTCCATAAAACCCAAAACAACACAAAAAGAGTGTGTCACTGCAAAACTGTTGCCGCACTGATACAAGTGTACTTTTGAGTCATTTATGAATCAACACAAATATGATATTTTGAAATATCCTCTCCACAATTGTCCAAGTTCCTTTTATTTGTCTCGTGAAAAGAACTCGTATGAAATATCTGTGGCATTCATACAATTACTGAGAGCTGTGATCTCTGCTGAAAATACTTGGTCCACATCAGCTCATTGCTGCACAGACTCGTCCGTTTTGGGCGTGCTCACGAGGCCCAGCTGTTCCGTAGAAGCCTCGGGCGGAAGCTCCTTGGTCTCCTTCTTCCGTGCAGACAGCTCCTTTGCTGAAGGTGGCCGGACGACGCAAATGGCTGCTTTACCCTCGCGAATGGTTTTCGGCGGGGACACGAAGCCCATCGGTACATTCATCTGTTGAAGCATCTGCTCCAGAGTTACATGCTGGAGTTGGAAGCAGACATACAGTATATCAGCATTTTTTTCTCCAGTTTGCAAATACAGAGAAATATTCTATGACTCCCTCTACCCTTTCTGTGAATCGTTGTATAATGTTGTCTTTCTTTTTTCATTCACCTTCATGACTCCCAAGAGAGCTTGCTAGCTTTTTAGGTGTTCAGTGCCTAGCTCAAGGACACTTCACCATTACTAAAGGAGGAACATGTATTCATACCAGACACCTAATTTCTACTCGACTACCACACCAACTAGAATCATGGATTTACGAATTCAATTCATTGACGCGTCCTCACCAGCGTCTCCGATGGTCCCTGCCGTCCAGCACGCCGTGCTCTCAGGGTGACCTTGATGTGGTGCTTCTTCTGCAGCCAACTCTCGAGCTGCTTCAGCTTAGTGGTGAGGTCGTGAGTTGCGATATCTGAGGAGAGGGTGAGCTCCTTCTGCTGTACCACGGCTGAGGAGAGAAAACACTAATCTGCCATAGATTCATGTTCCATAAAATTCAAGAAATATCAGCTGTTGTGACTGAGGACTATGCAAGAACGTTTTTTGCAGGATGCCGTGTACCTGCTTTGGTTTTCTGCTTCTCCCTGAGCTTCATCTGCTCCTCGTGGATCTGCGCGCCGCTCATCAGGCGGTACATGGGCGGATCTTTGTGCTCGTTGAGAACCACCAGCTTCAGGCCCTGCGTGTCCATGAGTCTGATGACGTCCATGCGATGCATGGTGCCCATGTTCTCGCCGCTCTCGCTTATCACCTCCAGGAGGCGGTACGGGATCTTGCGACCCACGCTGCTGATGGTGGCTCGGGCATTGGGATCCGGCTTGTTTTTCTTTGGAGGAGGAGGAGTCTTTGCGTCGCTGTCATCGACTGCAGTGCAAAAGGGGGACCATCGCCATAGCAGCGTGGAGTTCACGCAGCCTTGGCTGCCCGCGGGGAACCTCGGTGGTGGTGTCAAGCAGCCATAAGTGCCGCTGGAGCAACACACGCCTCTCAGTTTGTGGCTGAACACGCGCCAGAGGCAACCACCAGACATATCCTGGAGAAAAGGATGCCTGGGAAGATATAGAGTTAAATCTGATTCCACCTCTAGTTGGAGTTTTAACCATTTCAGGTCTTAGATCATTCAAAGTAACAGGCACCGACATTATTCCCAAAACATAGAAAACAATTGTGGTGACACAGAGACTATCTAGAAATCTAAAACAGTCTTACAGATTGAAGACTAAATTTTTTATTTACTTTCATAGTAGACAATCAACCAGCCAGGTGCTTACATGGCACCTGTCACACACATCTGATTAACACACATTGAGGCAAATTTAGGGACATTCTTACGCAAAAACTACACAAGATATCAAGTACTACATTAATCATGAAAGTCAAACCATTCAAAACGAACAAAAATATTTTTTTTTCAAGTAATTTGACCAATAGTACACAAAGTCTTTTCACCTGTGTCGTTTTGTACGAATCACGTTTGACCAGAGACACACATATGGAAAAACCTGAGACACACAAAGGGACAAACACAGGCTTATGTAGGACCTGCAGAAATCGCATATTTACGACATTTCATTCCATGTTTTCGTTTTCGTGACGTTGTTCACTCACGGTAGGTCACTGCTATGTTTTCGTCTTGACGCTCGCTCCTTCTTCCGCTTTGGGCTTCTTCGTTAAAAAAAAGAGATAAATCATGCTGCACCCTGCTGCCATCTATTGGCTGGCGGTGTAAATTGCAGCTGGCCACCGGGAAGAATTGACTGAATTGATAAACATTCACTTTTGCGGTGGTTGCTTTTTATCGTTCAAAGAAGTAAAGCAAGGATAAATCGCAAAACGCATGAAAATGTGTTGTATTTGATGTATATGCACATAAATACATCTTGATTCTGCAAATGCTAAAACACACCAATACAATGATTAGTTAATAAAGTATTGATAACGGCAGTGGAAGCTCCTCAAAAAAAGAATAAAAGTAATACACGTGTCAGTGTGCATACTTGGTACAAATGTTGCGTCAATGGTTCCTATGGAGCTACTTTGCAAAAACAAATATCAACAGCGGGTTATTATGCAAATTCTACAGGACAGAACTTCAACTTCATGAGGCCATCGTCGCTTACGTTTCAGGTTGGACCTTGTTCACTGCCTGCATGGAGGTAAGAGCTCAGCCACTGCTGATGAAAACATGCACTTAATATCACATTTGCACTCAGTATTCTTATGTTGTGGACAGCAGGAAGCCTTTTCAGAGCCTTGACAGCCTGTCATCCAAAGATTATGGCACGAAAGAGCCAGGTGGCTTGTGTGTCGGTGCTGGTTCTCCTGTGGATTATTTGTGTGGTGAAAGGCGGATGGGTAAAAGACGTCAGACAGTCTCTGGCCAGCAACACCTGCATCATTGTCGGTGATAAATTCAGTGGTGTCATCAAACAATTTCCTAACTTGGTGGTGAGTCTGGATGGTGAGTCAAAAACTCAATAGTGTTTAAGAAACACAGACATGTTGCTCGTGTCCCAATTCTCTGTGATGCATCTTCATAATTCCTCAATAACACACGGTAACCTTCAACATTTGGGCAGTATCGTCAGAATGTGGAAATACACGCGGTTCCTGCATCGTTTTCCTGCGTAGACTGAACGCCACTGCGCAACATGGTGAGTACAATCTCCTCACCCCTCGCACCACCATATTTCTAAAAGGTGTACCAATGTTCGTGGGTGTAATCCAGTTGCTGTTCTGGATTTGATGAGTAGAGCCCTGTCCAAAGCCGAGGACCCATTTGCTGGTGATGGGCGATGGTTCGCAACTATTTGTCGTTGGTCAAGGTTATTCAAAGCAAAAAAACCTGCGTCTATGCCTCCTGTATGGGCAGAGGTGCAAAAACCACAACATAAACAGCGGGCAAGGTGCATCCACTCAGCAACACACAAAACCAAAAATATTACATTGTAATTACAATGAATGAGCTACTTTACCTAACATGTTATTTATGAGGATATTAAGAAAAGACTTCACATTTAAGGTTGTGGCTTGGAACTTTGTACCCCTCACTGCTTTCATCATATCCTGTGCTGGCTTTTCAGGACCGTGCCGTTTTGACTTGGTGAAAACGAAAACAACCTGTAAATCTGCCACCTATGATTCCAAAGTCTGCAACTCAGTCAGTAAGGCCAATTTGAGCTAAATGACCTCTCGCTGGATGGGAGGGGAACGTGAAATAGTACCGTCAACATGCAGAGCCTGATTTAGAGATGGTTTTCTTCTTTTCTTTCAGCTTGTTTTAAAACGAAGTACTTTGTTAACGTCACTGAGTCTGGGGGAACGTGCAGCCATTGTACAAAAGAAATTAAGATTGAAACGCTGCCAACATCGAAGGAAGGCAGCATCGAACCGGCCAAAGCCAAGTAGGTCAAAATCTGTACCGGAACCCTGCGACCCTTCTATGATCTGTTTTCCGGTTCATTCAGACTGGCACGAGAGAGAAGCTTCACCTGTCTGTTCCCAGGGACCTGCTGAAGAACATGTCCTCCCTCCTCTCCGACTTTGACGGATCACCCACTGTGGTGTCGGCCGGACCAGATGTCAGTGGGGTTTTTGTTGGACAGAAGGTCGAAAAATTGGAGAATTTGGAGGAAAAAGTGCTCTCCTGGGCTGGACCCAACTCCTCAGTGGATGTGGGTGAATTTGTTGAGTTTGGATTAAGGGGTGTGACGTATGCAAAGCTGAGGGCGACCCCTCTCTTGTAGAACAGGGCAATGTAGGATGGCAATTCAGAAGCGGAAATTGGGGCAGGACTGGACAGAATTTCCAGGGATCGGCTGGTCCACTGGACCGGCTTTTGTGTAGATGTCACACCTCTTGCATTCATGTTCATTCCCGGTCGGATGAATCTCCCTCAGCCATGTGGTTGTAGCACTATTTTTACAGTCAGCTCCCTGCTGCACTTGTAATATCCTATCTTGTAAAGTGAATGGCAGGGTAAATAATAACAGTGGTTATTACCATTTTGAAATATTACTCCTATCAGATATCAAGATTTAAATTATTTAAATTATTAGCAATAATTGCGCCTAATCTATAGAAATCTGTCTGACAGCTCTTTGCCTCTTTGTCTCCCTCAGATAATCGACGGCGGGGACAGTGGGGCACCCTCTTTGCGATCTGTGAAAGTCTCCAAGGAAGCTTTTCAGAAAGCCTGCGACCGTTCTACCCGCACAACATTTGCTGCAGCTGTCCGGTTCATAAATTTTGCTAAGGTCTGAGATCTTCATCGGAAACAGAAAATACATCGTTGGGTTGTTACGACTGTGTGGTTCCTCCGTTTTTGTCCAGGATGAGAGAAACAGCACCGTGTTGGGTAATGAAGTGTTTGCAATTGAAATGGGGAAGGTGGTCGATGACCTCACAGACAACATAGTCATCAGCTTTCGGAATGTTGCAGAGGTAAATAAACACGAGTCCTCCTAAGTGACTGTACACAATCGTCCACAACAGCTAGTTGCTTGATGTTTTCTGTCCAGGAAGGAGACATGCAGTGCAATTCATGGAATGGTGAAGGTAATTTACCGGTATTACTTCTGTTCACAATATCCACTGGATGCCGTTGGGTGAGGTTTTTATCCAAACGGGGAAGCAACAATCCCGTCTCTGTTGTCCGCACGTCCAGCGGGAACCGCAGTTTTGCATGATCTGTTGTCCTAACAGGAAAGCTGCCAAACTGGACAGACAACGGATGTGTGACGACACGGGATGGAAACAGCGTTCAGTGCCATTGCTCACATCTGACATTTTTTGCGGTTCTACTGGTATGTTGTACTCAATTTCTATCTAATTTACCACAGTCAGACATGCCTTCATGGGGTACTTACTGGCAACAAGAGGAGACCACTCCACTTGAGGCCTTTGACCCCCGACGTTTGCCACTTTTCTTGCTCTCTCGCAGTCGCCCCCTGACATCAAGATCTCCGGCTCTCATTTGTCTCTCCTCACGACCATCACCTCCACGGGCTGTGGCTTGTCCATGTTCTTCCTCAGCGTTGCCATCTTCATGCACTGTCTTTTGAGGTCTCCACACACACTCCATCTGACTTTATTGGCCCAACAAAGAGTACTATACAAAGAGTACTTCTACTAATAGCACTATTATGACTACTTGTACTTTTGGTAGGATCAAGATTATTAGTCCCATAAGTGGTAGTCTCATCCGTACTGTGAGTAGTAGCACTTCTACTAATGCTAATACCAGTTTTAGTAGACAGTACTCCTAGTGATGCCACTTCTTGTAGACGTATCACTAGTACTACCACTTACAAGCATTAAAACAAATTAGCACTACAACTTCTCTATTACTCTTGCTAATGTGTATTAGTGTGCACCGATGAAGTTGTGGTAGTAGCCAAACTAGTTGTGGTAGAAGTCTCTATTGTAGAAGCCTCAGTGCTATTGCTGGTGGGGTATTTCTGGTAAATTTATTGTAACTGTCATCATGCTACTGTACTTGGCGCATTTCTCATCCCCAAGTATCCTGGTCTATCCCTTTGTATTCGTAGTAGTACTGGTACTAGGAATTCTTAGTTAAGTCCTTTCTTTGTTGTGTTGTATGTCCTCTTGAGTCCATGAGGATCCAGATTTCCTGAGGGGTACCTCCCAAAATGGATGGATAAAGCCCCTAACTATCAATCCGTAATTAGCACTTGGTTGTTGTTGTTATTGTTGTGCACAGTGCGATTGGGCCTTCAGTGTTGCCAGGGCGTGTAAATACTGTACATCCCATGCGTCGAAGTAGAGATTTGCACACATCCATCACATTGGATGCGGCAGATACAAAACAAAGCGACTAGAAAGACATGAATCATGATATTGTACAACAGTGTCCTTGTTGACGGAATGGTGGGTGAGGAAATACACACACACGGACGTAATGGTTTCATGCAAATGCCTGTAAGAGACTGCTGAAACACTGACCTTTTGCATATGACATTAGCGTTTCTTTAGAGACTTTGCGGACAAAATGTAAATGTGGCATCACACCGCTTTGAAAACAGGCTTTGTGATTCTAGAGGTAGACGTTGCGTGACTTTGGAAGACGATGATGAGACACAGATGAGTATGAAAGTCATAATTTCCGATATGGCAAGCAAGGACATAGTTAGCTAGAAACTATCAGACATTGAACATGTTGTCCTCAAACGTCTCCCTCCAGGAGGAAGAAGGCCAGCGTGGCCACGAAGATCCTCGTCCACCTCATGGTCGCCATCTTTCTGCTCAACCTCACCTTCGTGAGCAACAAATGGGTGGCGGAGACAAACAACCTCGCGAGCTGCTGGATCATCGCCGCTCTCATGCACTACCTCCTCTTGTCCACCTTCACCTGGTTCGCCGCGGCGGCCCTACACATCTGCCTGCAGATCTACATGGCCGGGAGAGTTACATTTCGCCACTACCTTACCAAAGTTGCCATCACCAGCTGGGGTGAGAAGTTTCCGACAGTGTTTCTCACACATTGAACGAAATGCGGGATTGACGTGGAACATCTCTATGATGCGTTTCATAAATGGCGGACCCCTTTTGTTTGATTGACAGGGCTCCCGGGTATTGTCATTATTGTCCTGCTGTCCACAAAGAAATACGGCGAGCAAGTCATCTTCACCGATGACAGAAACGTGACCATGTGAGAGCGGAGGCTTGTCCTATTTTCAACAAATTAAGAAATTTTGGCGTACCTTAACCAACCTCTCCATCTTCTCAGGTGTTGGATAGTGGATGACCACGTCCATTACATCGTCAACATCGGCTATTACGCCTTGGTCTTCCTCTTCACCTTCACCACCTTCGTCATCATATTGAGGTGGATCTGTTGTGGCGCAAGGTTCAGGATAGCCTCTGCGCAAACAGGCCAGAACGGAAGAAGCATTGCAGCCATCTTGGGGCTGTGTTCCATGCTGGGAATCACCTGGGGTTTGGCCTTCTTCGCCCATGGTGTCCTCCGGGTGCCGTCCTACTATCTTTTTTGCATCCTGATTTCACTCCAAGGTATTTATCTAAAAGTAAATTTTGTTAGTGAGGTAAGTAACACCACGCTTGTTCAATAGAGAAGATTTAGGCAGTACTGATGGACATGGCTAACACTGCTTCTGAGGAAGTGTGACTCTGTTCTCTCTCGTCTCCGGCAGGTGTCTTCTTGTTTGTGCACTATCACCGAACGTCAAGAGAGACAACAGACGACCACAATGGCAGCAGTGGCAGCAGCAGCAGCAGCAGCACAGAGAAAACTACTGCGATTTACCCAAATCCCTACAGTGACCCACAAAAACAAACATGAGGACTCACGATGCAGGAGAATGGATGAGGTTCAGATATGGATAAGAATAGATTAGATTAGGGATGTCCGATATTGGCTTTTTTGCTGATATCCGACATGCCGATATTGTCCAACTCTCAATTCACCGATACCGATATCGGCCGATACCAATATGTGCGCCGGTAAACGCTTCAGGAGGGCGTAGGCACTATTTCAGTGTAACGCAAGCGTTACTTTATTTTTATCGTTTTTTGTTTTATCGGTTTTAAAGCCAAAAAATTCGATACCGATATTACATTTTTATGCCATTATCGGGCCGATAATATCAGTGGGTCTCTAGTTAAGATTATAATGGCTGAATCTCTCCAAACACATAACAACTAATGTCAGAAAATGTAATTTTGTTTATTCAGTCTAAAAACACCACTACAAAAACACATTTCACTCATCAATATACACTTAATATACACAGGGATATTACTCTTCCCATTTAGATAACTAGCGTTTCAGCTTCTTTCAGAACTTTTTCCATCTCGGCCGCCTCCAGCAGGAAGTTCTCCCTCTCCTGCATCATGTGATCCTGCGATGTTGTGAGTTCTGCCATTGCTGCTTGAATTGTCTGCGGGGTTTGTAAGAATGGAAGAGACAAGTCAAACGTGATCGCAAACTCGCGAAAAGAGAAATGTAGCATCTGAAGATGTCTACACGACTCACCTCGAGCTGGGCCTGCTGCTTGGATATATTTTCGCCAAAAGCTTTTAACTCCTGTAGCAAGAGAGTCGAAACACCCTGAAGAGGATGTTACATTTATTTTTGAGGGTGTGTCCATTGTGTGCGTGAAAATTTCACTTCTTATTATCATTACTGGTTATTACATTTATCATAGCAGTAGCAAGTTCCGATATTTGTTAAATTGTTTTTTGTGAATACTGAATAAATCATAAATCTACCATGACTTCTTTTCTCTGATCTTCACTGTGTTGTGCTGCTTCTCCGACTTTCTCTCCTAAAACTGAGCACAGGCAGAGTTGCACGTCAAATTCAACGTAACCAAGTACAGGCCTGTAGTATTCAGAGGACACCTGTTACTTCATATTTACCTGGGTCTACTTTTGCCGTGGTGAGAAGAAAGTGACAGTCTTTCAGCTGTTTCCGCACATCTGAGTTTTCTGTTTGTAGGTCGCTATACTGCAGCTCCAGTTCCGCCACGCGCTCCTGCAACACAGGAACAATACAACCACAAACATAAAAAGACTGAGGTGGGGAGAAGAGTATGTCTCTTCACTCACCGATGCTAGGCAAAAAAGTTAGAACTATCGCCTCAATACAAATGTTTGCGCTCTTAGATTTAAACTAAATTTGGCACCTGTGTTGAGAGGAGATCTTTCTGTAGTTGCTCATTGGTGGCCAGCAAATGTTGATTCTGGTCCCTAAGCTCTGCTTGCTGTCCATACCTAGTTGGAACTCTGGGGTCAGATAAAGCACATTCAGCCAGTTGACGTTGACATATGCAAAAAATAGAAATAGAAATAATTCTGATAAAGTCTGTCCCATTTAGTGGGTAACTTACCCTTTGGTGGGCTTGGTTGCAGTATTTTTTCTGAGAGACAAAGTACACAATAATGATGAATACCTATACAGCAGGTCTGTAAATTGCTATTTGACAGGTTAATTGCGCTCCAACTCCAGTTTTCAGACCTTGGTACGTTCTCCTTTTGAGATTTGAGGATGACATCTGATTTCAGGTTGTTGTTACCGGCCGTGGGTGCCGCACCTGCATCTTTACCTGGTTTCTTTGTGTTATGAGGGTGATGTGATGCTGAAAACATTTAAGTCAATGATATGATACATCATTGCTGGTCTTGATACATAAAATCATATTCACAGAAATTATCTGCAAATGAGTGTGTGGAAGTTCAATCTTTATCTGTCAAGATGAATATTTACTCCATCAGTCATGGCAGGGGTGGTGGTATGAATTAAATAAAATGAATCTGCTCACCTTGAGGGATTTTGGAAGACATTCCTCTTAATGTGATGAATACAAAGTCAGCGTGGCAGCCACCTGTTTAACGAAGATGTAAAATAGGTTAGCAAATTAACTAGCAACATTAGACCACCTCACTCGACACCCGAAGCAAAAATAGTTGCAACCAAGCAACTTTAATTGTATATAGAGGACCTAATTAACAATTTCACAGTTTTTGTTAATAATGGACGTAATGAAAATTAGTCTCAAAGATGTAGGCTACACTCACGACAGTGACAGTTCATTCAAATTTAGGTGTAGACTGGAAAAATACGAAGGGTTGAATAAAAAGACAAAGAGCTTACAACAACTAAGGGGGAAATAGTCCGATGTTTTCTCTGTTTTACCTTCACGAAATACGTAAAAATATCCAATTGTTGTCAGCAGTCAGTGTGACACCCGCTTGAGTATTTCAAAAAGGACGCACTTTTTACGACACTTCCTGTTGAATAACGGCATTTCCCCTTAAGTACAGATCCTCTTTTCACGGTTATTTTGTTAAATTCTTCGGCAAATAGCTTGTAGATACAGAAATGGGGACGCTTTACTCTACACACAATTTGTTGTTTTTTTTCGTCTCATATGACAAAATGAATTCGTATCAACTAGTCTGATAACGAACGTGAACTCTTTTGTACAACTGCGCATGCGTAAGGGCGGTAAATTCAAACCCAGCGTTGTTAGCATCAGTGTTCTTGACGCTAGCATCGGCTCCTGGTGTCACAAAAACAACTCAGTCACTCACGATATGTCAACAGTCAGAATTGTTAAACACAGATAGACAACTCCCCACGTTTGGCACTGATAGGAATCATTTCACACTACGTTTCAGGTGGGTTTTTCATTCTTGAAGCCTTTGCTGTCTATGTGTAATGAGGGCGAGCTAATGCTAAAAGTAACCAATACACTAGGGGAGAGAAATGACTGTCCAAGTAGCATGTAAATGTTACCAAACCACTCGCGAAGTCATTTCGTTAGACATGCTATGCAATAAGAATTACTATTATCAGCGTTATTATTGTGCGAATTATACTTTTTTGTCATCGTTGATAAGTAGTGATGTCACTGGTCAAGTTCAACACTATTTAACATGACATCCACAATATTTCCACAGTTCAGGATGGAGCCACTTGACCCTGCCCAAAATGAGTAAGTAATTTTTAGATTTATCGTTTTTTTTATCAACATCTAGATAAACTTACACTTGTTAAAACTGAAATCAAATCGAATCTGAATGGAATTTCACATCTATATCCATTTTTTTGTGCATGTCATTCCATTCATGCATTTGACAATCTGTCAGAGTAGGAATTGTGAATTTCCTCCATGGGAGCTGAATCAAGTGTGACCTCTTTTTTTCTTCTTTCACACAAAAATTTGTCAATATCATCTCTTTGTCTTGCAGTGATACTGGAGGATTCTTGAGACGCCGTCTGTCATCGGTCAGTATTATACACAGTTTGATGATCACAGCATTTTGTTCTTCATTGTGGAAATGTCAAGTGAATGAAAAATTGTCTGCTTTCTGTGACATTTCAGATTTTGAAAGCCCCCCGGAAATCATTGAAGTTGTCCGAGCATGAGCAAGTGGAAAATCCGGTAAGCATGCTGATATTAGATCAGAAAACAGAGCAAATAACCTCAAATAACCTAATATCATTATTACATGTATTAAAGTGTGTGTGTTGACTGTTTCTGCGTGTTCTCATTAGGTGGAAACGGTGGAGAAGAGAAATTCCAGAAGAGTCAGTTTTGCCCTGACCAATAATGTTCTGGTCTTTTCAAAGTAAGGGAATAGGAAAAAAGTCAACACCATCATTTTTCCAAGTTAATTTATATTCATCTTTCTTAGGGACGTCAAAAAAGTGTCCGCTGCCCAAAGTTCTTCGCCAGACTTGACACCCGGCAAGTACATTTTACTTTCTTGATGTTTTTGAAGGAGTCTTAGTTCATCTCTTAGGACTGAGCTTTTGCTACTTATAAGAGAATGTGAAATGAATGAAGCCTGCAATCCTCACATAGAGATGTATGCTATCACTATTACAATTACTTTGCATGATCTCGTGCAATTGATGGCCATCTAATTGAACCTTTTTTTTTTAGAAACATGTTTTGTTGTTTGTTTTCAGGTATTGTGTATTTGTTTTTGCTTGCTTTGTCCAAACCTGTGACAAGGACATTGAAAATTTGTGATCATTGTTGAGTACACTCTACCATTCTACCTGTTGTAATATTTATGATATCTTAACTCCACAGCCGCAGTCACAACAGATAACGGGTGAGACAAACTTTTAATGCTATGTATTCACAGCAATGAATTTCCACATTTGAGAAAAGTCTAAGGCTTTCATCTAATGTGTGAATATTTTCCTATCGAAGGGTCCAGATGTTGTTGACGGAAGATGGGATTCCGCAAGTAAATGGTAAGTAAGCAAAATAACAAAAAAGTTTGTAAA